>DWQX01004360.1:0-15212 GCA_018245475.1 Pharmacophagus antenor
TTGAAACGTAACCGATGTTACGTAGATGAACTTTTTAATGTCATAATGACATGTTTTGGCTAACCAAAACATGTCATTATGACGTATGGTTCATGCAGTAACTAATTACTGCATAAAACACGATAATATGGTCAATTATTATTTACATGATTTATTTTTTCTTTCAGAAAATATTACTAAATATTTATCAGGGCTAGTAAGCCCGTGGCTCGCCTTCAACATTTTACTGGTATTTTATAATACTAATGGTTAAATAATAATAATACATTATTAGTGTCTTAAAATTATGGGACATTTAAAAATTATCGTAAAATAAAAACTCACTTCTTCATTTTATATCATTATATAACGAACTTCATACATATAATCTTCGATATTGATATTTTTTTAAACTAATCTCTTGTGATAAAATCATTAGGACTTGATGTATTCTTCTTGTTTAATTCAATTCAATTGATTAATGGCGTTTTCCATAACAATTATTCTTGATAGTTTTTGTTAAAATTTATTATACTAGATTTGGACTTACAATTTAAAACAAACGGTGAAGAAAACAGAATAAAAAAAAACATGTTTTAAAACTAAGACTTTTTCGTATATATGTTGCGATAAATAAATATCAAAATGATTACTAATAATACTATGACAGTAAAATAATTATGTTCCCATCAAGAGAAATGTCATCTTAATGAATGCTGGACGGAATTGTTATAGAATTATTAAGGTGTTCAGAGTTGACAAATATAATTACAAATTATCACATTGTAGTGTATTCTTTATGTGACACTAACACTATCCCTTAACAAAACTCTTTAGTCTTAATATATATTGTCAGCTATAAAAGTACCTCTGCGTTTATTTATTCTATTTCTGTTAGTACAAGTTAAAAACTTCGTAATAGTAAAAAATTAGAAACATTTGTTGTTATAAAGAAAATGTTGTAACGTAATTCTGTACCTAGCTTTTCACCGTTAATGAAAATTTTAATTCTTAAAGGGTATTAAATATATTTGTTCAACTGTTGTTAAATATTTTCATTATATCCGATTTAACTTTATTAAAATTTCTGTTTACGGACCATAAAACTCTTATAATTCTCTCAATGCAAAAAAGTTATGAAGAAATGTTGCTACAAACGATAAAAAAAATCCAGAAATTTAAGAATATAAATCGTTTCATCCTAAAACTGTTCCGTTAAAATGACAGATCACGTAGATCTAGCGTTTACAAACGAACATTAAAATGAATTTCACCAAAAATAAAAAATAAAAGATAAGAAATACTTTAAACAAGAATATATTTTATACACGATTTGACGTCGAAATTGTGTGGTCGGTGAAAAGTGGGAAAAAAAAATGAGGGTTGCCGTATATTCAGTGTTCTGTATCTACTCGCGTCCACTGAGCCTGTGACGTTTAATTTTGTCTGGAAATGATTGATAACTCCGCCTGTTCATTTTCATACTTTTGTGCGCGGGTCAGTGCGGCCCTGTTCGGACGTTCCGCGCCATAATACATACGTCACGACGTAATACAGAATCGCGTTATTTATGAACAGTTGCATTTATTAAAGAAATATATTTCGTATTACATATTGCGGCGTTGAAAATTGATCGCTATTATTGGCCATTGGGAATATATTTATATGTAATTTTGATTTGATGAAGATAACGGCACAGTTGTTATTTTTACGTGACGCGTCATTTTGACGTAATATCGTTTTACTAAATAATTCACTATACTCACACGTGACTGAATTTTCAGTTATCTTTTTCATTTTTTTGGCTATATATTTTTTTATGAAAAGAAATGTAAGTACTTACTAACGTTTCAAATTATTGCGACTTCGAAAAGAAAACCATTAAAAACATCCATAAACCGTGTGTTAAAGATGACTTTTAAAAAATTGTTTACGTTTAGTAGATGTCTCTGCTTGACAGACTTCGTATCGCAGTCGTTTACAACACGCCATTGTTGGATCTGTGGTTCCGAGTTCATAACCGGGCCGAGCCTGAATCTGAATGTTGGTAGGGTTTTTCGTTGCTATTTCTAATGCTAAGCTACCGTTATTCATTTCGAACATATTTACTTATTACGTTTAGCCTTTATTTTTATAGACAACATAAAATACTCTCCTCGCGAAGCACATTAAAATTTAATACGATTTTTTAAAAAACAAATTGAGAAAAAATTTAATAGGAATATTATTAAGTTTTACGAGTATACAAGTTGTCTTCATTGTATTGTAAATACTGATAAACATAAACAATATAGGAAACTCAAAGTCATGTAAGCGACGCAAAGTATTTTAATAGATATCAAAACATTAGAGTGAATGAATAGTCATGTCACCAATGGTACAAGTAGGTATAGCATGCGGGCAAATGTCAATTACAACGCCCATGATCGACAACGTTGAAGTGTTTAATACGTCAACGGAGCCAATTTTGAGGCTAACGAGAGAACATACGGGCACGTCCGTCCGACGTCCCATTACAATCTGTCACGCGCGTCGCCCAGAAGAAAACATTTTAAGTGTACCGAATGTTAATTAACTCGGAGAAAATAAGTCGATGATATTCGATTAAATGGCACTTCATTAACGCGATCAGATTTTTCTAGAAATGTAACCGTATTTTGATTATGTAATACATTTTTTATTATTATTATTTATCATTATCAACAAAGAAACAATGATTGATTTGTTAGCATATAACATATTCTTCCAGCCACACAAGTGTCGGTGACAAATAGAGGCAGACGTATACTAATAATAATAACGAAAATGAATTAATAGAACTGAATTTCATCGCAGTGGTTAAGCGAGGAAAATAACGTACTTAATATTGTGAGTTATTTGGAATTCCGCAAAATTACACTTCGATCAATAAAATGTTTTAATTATATAAAAAAAATATAATTCATTTTAATTATTTCATGTTAAAGAATAACATTATTATTAATAGGTAACGTAAACTGGTTTAGATTTAAAATTTAGAACGAACATAACACAACGTAAATGCTGGTGTGGTAAGTTTTAACGTCGCTTCGTAAATGTTTCCATGGTGACGATAAAGCTTTTCTTTAAGATGATAATCGTTGTTAAGACGTTAGGTCTCATTTGCGGCGGGGCATTTAACAGCGGAGACCGTAAGGTGTAGAGATGTATCTTTCATTTCTTTTATTTTATTGATTATGGGTTAAAACTTGAGCTCTTTTAAGAGATATTATTTGAAAATAAATATAAGAGTTAAATTAGAGGAAAACAATGTCAGTGAATTCATCGCAAACAAGGAAACAAGAGATAGACTAATTAATTACTGTACAAAAATAGCTGAAAAAGTTATTAGAAGAAATAAAGAATAGTGTGTGAAATAGGGAATTGTACAATATATTGTAATCCTAACACATAAGAAAGAAATGTGAAATAGAATAAGAAAGTAGGAACTCTAATTATAAGAATAGACAAATATGAACAAATGTAACTGAATTAAGAGAATGAAAATAAATAAAAGACATAAGGATGAAAGAATACAATAAATAAACTGGAAGGAATAAACGAGAGAGGTAGTAGAAATGTAAGATGATTGAAAAATTTATTTGTATGTTAATTAAAGTCCCTGATTAATGTGTTAGGTGAACGAGAAATAAAAAACAAACACGACCTAAATTCGAACCGACCTTATGTAACTATTAGGCCGAATACTTCTGGCTTTCACAGTTATGACAGTCCAAACACAGCAATTCTGATATGGCGCCAAATTGACAATGAGGTTGGTAGATAGTCAAGCGGTTTCGACAAACCCGACCAACATTCATACCACAATACACCTATGGCCGAATCGAAGACGGGACCTCCGCGCTACAAGCGTTAAACCACTCCGCCACGGAGCACCTATCTAGCTCTAACAGGAGCAGTGAATGTATGCCGCTAATACCACCTTCATTAGTATAGAGCGGTGAATTGGACGTCAAAACACGCCTCTATTAAGCCGTCTACGGTCTCGTAAGTCTTTCGCCGTGAGAAAGTCAACAGTGTAGATAGCGCCTTATACGAACGTGTTAGTGGATGAAGCGTAGAATCCACTATATGTATAGCTATCTTTTCACACTGAGGCGCCTACTTTGTAATGTTCGAATCTGTGTCCATATGAGTTGTGGACTTTGGGTAAACATTTTCAAATTAATCTCCCTAGCCACCTCAATGTCATTCTGTCGTTATAAAAGCATTGTGTTTCGGCAATCATAAAAATGAAAGCCAGATTATTCTGAGCCAACACACTTTACTAAAGACACTGAAACTGTTATTCAATACACATTTACCTATTTATTTATTAAAAAAAATAATAAAAAAACATCATCTAACTAACATCTTTATTTGTAATATCTAGGACTTCCCGAACTACCTTCAAACTCTATAAGAAGTATATATGTTATATATGTCTGTGAGAAGTGGCAAATGTGTTTTCAAAAATATAGCCGTTTCAATAAACGAAACATACCTACAGTTAAACATCAAAGTGGACGCACTTTACGAGGAATTACGATCAGCAGCGATTAACAACTTCGAAATAGCTGTGTAAAAACCCTTCCGTTTTATTAAAAAAAAAAAAAGTTAAGAAGCAGAAACAAATGTGTCAGCGTTCTGGGTATTAAAAAAAAACGTTAACTCGAAGTATTCCGGACATTAAATGAAAATCTGAGGCAGTAAATTTGTCGTCGTTTAAAGAGATTAAAAGAGAATGTAGCGTGAGATTGAATGGCGAATTCATTTGAGCCATCCCCGCGCTTTGGGTAATTTATCGCGACTTTGACGTTCTTGCCCTCGTGTGAAGCGTTTCAAGAAAAAACTGTGTATAATACGGCGGCGGTAATTTCGCGAATTCTTATATCGGCTGTCGTAAAATGTCATAATGAGGTGAAAATTAAATTAGGATATAAAATAACGGAATATAATATGAGTGTATTAAGGAATAATGATCTAATAAGGAATCTAGGAAAATATTATTACAAATTTGTAAATATATCGCCGAAAAGTAAAAAATAGAAATAAGAAATAGAAATAAAGAAATAAAACTGTATAAAGTATAATGTAGAGAAATAAATAGAATTTAAGAATAGTCAACAAAATATAAATAAGACAGTAAACTGTAATAGAGATAAGGAAAATGTAACGTAAAAAGTAAGCTAATAAATAAATAGAATGGAAGAGAGGAATGAATGAGCGCACAGATATGAAAGAGAAAACATTTTTTGTGCCTACTAAGGTCCCTGATTTTAACGTGTCAGGGGAACGTATGAATTTTAAAATAAAAAAATATATGTCATAATGAAAGCATTTTTCCGACGCAAAAAATAGAGTCAAAACAAAGCTTTAAAAATGTTACATGAGGAGATATAGTTTATTATAATACGTGTAAAATTGGAGATTCATTGTCATATAAAAATGCTTAACCTCAAAACCCAGCTAAACACTTTTATAAAAGTAAGTAGGCAAATTTAGAGAGGATTGTCTTACATATATGAAATCTGACATTATATATGTATAATGTATTTCAATTCACATTTTAAGTCGAATGCAAATATAGCCAATATTTTTCGAAAGCAAATATAAGCAAATAAAAATAAAGTTACTTTTAAATAGTTGTATTTGAACTTAGATTAGTGGCTTACCAAAGAGGTTATATATTTTCTCTTTGGTTGGTCGACAGAAAATGTCTAGGCATCAAGTCCAGCTTTTATAACAATATTTATTCAGTCTATCGATATTTTGTAGCATCTACGTTTATGCCATTTGTACATATGTTTTAAAAAGAAATTAATAACACGCGATGAATACAATTTAAGTACGGCGGGCGGTCGTAATATTTGTAATAGAAATGATAATTCTGTTTGACGATGTTTGTAGAGCTATAACGGTATTCTATGGAAAGCAGTACATGTCAACTTATTATACATGTCACCGCGAACAACTTCCAGTAGCTCGTAAACATTTCACAATCGGACGCACAGGCAATAACTTGGTACAACTTTGCTGTATTCAAATATTCAACCACAGTATCTGATAATGCCGAAATACATTATCACTTTTTCTTTAACATTTGTTTTCATGTTTTACTCAATTAACATATTGTTAATTTGATGTAATGACATTTAGAAACTTTAGTTCATTTGTTCTCATTCAAGCGATTATGAAAAGCGGTGATTTTATCAAATGTAAAAATAAAATTATTAAAAATAATCAGTTTATACAACACCTTATCTACTACACGTACTTGAATTAAGTTATCAATCGAAATTACTTAGCCCTTAAAACATAATTTGAATTCCATACTTCGATTGTTTGGTATATTATTTTCCACACTATGATGCTGAAAATTATATAAATACACTATTATACAATACGCCTATATTTTTTTTTATCATTCAACCAGTTGGTTTATGTTAGAAATAATAGTCACAATTTGCAAAAATTAATATTGACCATCATATTCTTAGCACAAGCGGAAAGTTTTAACGGAATGATTAATAGATAACTAAGTAATGCCTATACCGCCGTATTCTTAATATAAATAATAAAAATACTATGTCCATTTTTAATATCTCCTCCACGGCTTGACTACCATAGATTATTTATTTTGGCTAGTCTGATTTTAACGACTCACATTCGGCACTGTTTCAATATGTGCATTTTCGAAATGGTTTGTTGACATCGACGAATAATTACATATTTGGTTAAGATATGGTAGTTTTTCCTTATTTATATTGTGTGGGGTGAAGGGGGTGGGGGGTTGAATGTAAATTTATTATCGTTTTACAAGAATGTTCAGAAAAAAATTGTGTGTATAGTTTATATTATGATAAAAAGATTAGATTATTTGTAAATTATTCTATAAATTTTATTGTTGATTTAACCTTAAATAGTTCTTTACCGAAAATTTTTAATCTTTAATAAATAATGTCCTTTGATGTTGTTGTATTGAGTGATTGGAAAATTATTATTTTTATAAATGTACTACATACATTTTATAACCCTATGAATATTTAAAATACAATTAAAATTTATCATTATCGTGATTCATCAAGATTCACTTCTTCGGGCCTGGTTGTCACTTAACATCCATTGAAATTGATGTAAAATGCTCATTGTCCACGATAGTGATTTTATTAAAAACCGTTGCTAAAATTCAATATGAAATACGAATGACTTGCTCGTAGGCCTGAATTGTTTTAACAGGGTACGCCGCAATCACAGTCGAGCGCTCCGAAGGCCCACAGCATAAGTTACAATTACTATAAGTCAACCGCAAATCCATTCATCACACTTAAAATGTATTAACAACGGCTAACAAATCCCATTAGGGCAAGAGCAGATGCGCTATTCTGTAACCGTATTAACGCAATCATGTCAAAATTGATCTATGGACGCGTGACGTCGACAATACAATTTTCTGTGTCCATTGTTGAGAATCGCCCACTCGCTTCTAATAACTTTTAATACCTTAATGCTTACTCGAAGCTAAGAGACACGTTTCGCAAATAAAAGCAAAGTAGTGCGCTGTATACCGCAACTCGAGTGGAGTGTGACCGGAGCAGTATTTGTTTCAACAATGAATATATTTCTCTAATTTATTTAAGGAATTCAGTTAGACTGCATAATACTGTGATTGTACGACTAAAGATAGCATTTTTAAAGATTTTAAAACATTTTTATGAAATTTGTTATTCGATTTGAAGCTTTTACATGTTTCATACTAAGAAATTATTGTATATTTATTTTTAGTGATATTTATGAATTATATTTTATAGTATATGTAAAACTAGTCAATAATTTTCCGAATACCACTATAGCCTTTTTATGGCTGCACATTTATTAAATACTATTGACACTGATTCTTAAAATAATTAAACGAATTAAATTTTGTGTATAAACCAAAAAAAATTAGAACAAAAAAAACATATCAAGTTACTAGAAGGTTATTATTTTCATTATAACCAACAGCTCATAAAACCTGCCTTCAGGACATAGGCTTGTGTAAGAATCTCTTCAACGATCGGACATATAAAAATGATAAACATTTTTTTATTTTAATAGTGTTAACAGATTAATGGTGAAGAACTATTTTCTGCAAAAAGTTTTTCTTTTTATCGGTTATAATAAAGCACTTGGCCTAGACTTGATCTGATGTTAAATGACAATATGGCCGTAGATGGAGAAGAGTGTTCTCCCAGAAAACTTCTAGCTCTCACATAAGTGACTGAGAACCTGCAATAGCGGCATATTGACATTGTGCCTGGTAGCTAGTCAGGCGGTTTCTAAAAACCCTACCACCATCCAAAATCCATTAAAAGACTGTCTCATTTTTTCAAATTCAAATAGTTGTTGTCCTTATATTTATGTTTTCGGTAATGAAAATCATATTTACGATATTCGGTGGCTTCGATACTCAATCGTTATTATTTTATGGTTGGATTATGCTTCAAGTCGTAAAGTTTTTACGATTCTATAAATACGTAACGCAAGTATACAATCTCATTCCTTATATAAATTAAAGTATGATTTGATCTTAGATTATTTTATTGTACTATTATAGAATACGCATGTTTCCGTAAAATTTGATACTTTTTGAGGGTGTCTATGTAAGTACCATGAATCGAGTAGAACTGTGCAAATATTATGAAGTATAAATTTTAGGGTCTATTTCAATCGACACAAGCTATTTTGTTTATTTTTTGAAGAGGGTGATATGTTTATTTAACATTAATCCTCCTACATTATGTGTATCGATCACCATCCAACCATCCGAATTCATCGAAAGAAAATTAAATGTTTCACTAAAATTTTAACCCTCTTTCCCTCCTCAAGAATGAATTTTCAAAAAACTTTTGTTCATTTACTAGTGGATCTGCACATCACAAAGAAAACGACTTTCAAATTTCATGTCTCTACAACTAGAGGTATATATTGTGCGACGATGTATAGGTCAATCAGTCAGTGAATCAGTCACGATTTTGAATGTTAAAAGTATAGATTGCAATTAGTATAAATTCTTCGAGGTGACAGCGCTTACATCAGCGGTTGTGGTGTTAAGGTAGACTGTGTAAGCATTGCCATAAGGTTTAGTGCAATAGTTCGAAAAATTGTCGTGATAACGAAATGGCGTGTGTATCACTTAAAAAGTGAACTAATGGGTGAAATCATGTATATTTTAAAAGGTTCAAAGTTCCTGTTAGCTTGGTAGCAAGCAATATCATATTATCGTATGTGATTTTTCAGAATGTTGGGAAGTATTGAAGATTTTATCATGAAAGAACTTATCTCATCACTGAATATTCTGCGAAGTTAATATGTAAAAGTCTACATAAATTAACAGGAATAAAGTAAGAAAGTAAAAATAATGTTGTATGTGTCCTACAACATAGAATTTCATTATTTTAGAAATACTAGCCAGTTTTATCTTCAATATTTAATAGAAACAATTTAATATATATTTAATCTATAGTTTCTCGAACCAACAGCTTATCGACATAGAAATAGTTACAATTTCAGATCGATAATCTAAATCTCAAATAACACGCAACTTTGCAATCAAGAAGGCAATTAGCATTGACATATTGATATTACCGACTCCGATGAAAAACAACCATGAGAATACCAATAATTTTCCATTAATTGGATAAATATCTATTCCATAATCTAGTAGATTATTTCAAGTTATCATACCACTTAAGTTACGGGTCAATTATCGTACACAGCTTATCTTATTATTTGTCGTATATTATTAGTATGCCGCGCCTCATTGCTTATATTTTCTGAATAGAAAGCGTACGTCGCAAATCTTTAAATCGGATTTCGCTTGCAGAATCAGTACGCGCAAAGAATGGCCTGACCGAAATACATTATCTCCTTAGTACGGTCTCGTTCGACGCAAGACTTTATAACTTAGGCCGGGAGATTTATAGCAATGAAATTGTATAGAATTTTCCAGTGCACGAGCGCTAGTAGATAGGACAATTGTTAGAATCTCTCGCTCGAATCAAATTGGTTAAAACATTTAAAAAAATTTAATGTTTGATATTTTATTATTTTAATACTTGAGCTATAACATTTTTCGTCATTCACAGCGTCATTGCAATTTAGCATCATGTGTCATTGAGGTCGTGTTAACTCATTACTTATAAAAAAATATTCCCAATGTTACTGAGGTTAGTTGAACAAACTATTTACTCATAACAACAGTCTTATGGCTAAATAATAGCCATTTGGATATGATTAAAAATAACAAGACTAACAAACGCTCACAAAATCTTGATAATACTGGAAAATATATAGAAAATTTTATAACAGTATTTGTACTCGGCGGTCAGTGGGAAACGAATTTGCCGTTGTGACGGATAATGATGGGATACTTTTGTTCTTTCGAGATCTCACAAACGACAAGGTGCGTGAGGGACGATTTTGAAACGTGACTGCGAGTTACTTTACGCTTGTAAACGTTTTCTTTTATCCACTTTTATTTTCTTTAATTTAAAACTAACGAAAAGTGATAAAAATGTCTAACTTATATTTTGTAAAAGCATGAATTGTTAACAAAGATTGACTAATTATAAGATCTCCTATTGTAATTAAAATAGCGACTGTTTAGTTCCATCTTCGAGAGGTCAGCTTTACTATTACAGAAGATGATATAGATCATTACCAAAATCTAGTATACTTAAATACTTTACTCTTATGAAATAAACCAATGACATATTTAAACATTTCAAATTATAACAATCGCATATATTATTCATTCTGATTATAAATGATAATCGTAAAATTTTGCTTCAGTGTCTATGATTAACCACTAGTTTTGTTAACATGAAATCCTCTTATTGATTTCTCGGGATACGTAATTAGTGGAATTCGAATCTTGTATGGATTGTTTCTGACAATATCGTTGCTGCGTTCCGGAAATTAAATATCTATAAGAGTTAGAATATTCTGCGCGAACACGCTCATTAATCGACTTATTGTCACTTAACAACGTGTTAAAATGAACTCTTAGCCGATCATATTAATAAAAAATTAATTTTAATAGACTATACTAAAATAGCCTGACAATAGACAACATAAATTACTAATTCCAACCTGTTGAGCCTTGAATAAATAACAATGCGAACACTTAAAACTTGTAAAATAGTGATAAAGCGGGCGTACTAAATCTCATTTATCGCTTGCATCTAATTCAAAGGCAGCTTTCCTCGCAACTGTCAATTTGAATCTGACTCCGCGGCCTGCAAATCACTGCTCTTTATTAGATTAAAGGAAATTTATCGCATCTCCGAATGCGAAACGACAGTTCGTATTTCCATGGCAGTCTGTTCGAAGTAAACACCTTCCCCGTCTCTCCACGTCAAATGGATTCAATTTCATTCGGAAAATATTAATTTTTTGCCTTATTGCCGTCTTAGCTTTATTAGATTCGGCGTATTTTAATTCCGTATAACATTTGATGCAATTTTATACGACGTTATCATTGAATAATTAGGATAGTCTCTGCATAAAACATTATTAATTGGCTAAACATAAATATTCTTTACAAATCACTTAGATTTCTATGGAAATTTTTCATCACATTTTGCGTAACACAAAATTGTATATCATTTAAAGCAATAAGTTTATATTGAAAGAAATATGAAAAGTAAAATATTTATTCGTTTAATCACATGGCTAAAAATAAAATATAAAATTAGAAGTATAATTGTAATATATCTGGGAAAGGACTCCGATGTAGTAAGTAAAGATAATTTGAATAATATATCGATAAACAATAGTAAATTCTTGAAATTAATTCCAGAAACAAATTTGCTGCTTTAGCAATAAAAAGTGCAATCAGTCGAAACAGCGAATAATTAAAAAAAAGTACGCAATAAAACTTAACATGAAACGGTGTCGTTAAACGAGCCGCTTAAGACGCGCATGTAAATCTCGACAATAAAACTTTTAGTTTTGACGATAAATTCAATTGGTACGCCGATAAATTTTCAACTCGTATTTTCGCTAAGATCACATTCGTTTGCGCGATATCGTAAAAATATTTTATCGTTGAATTTATTGTACATCGATCATTGATGGAATGACGCATTATGGTAAATTTTACGCTAGACTTACAAACGTAACTCTTAATTTGTGTTATTCTTATCAATAATTATTTTTAGTAAGTGATACTTAAAATTTCAATTTAATTTATACGAATAACTCTTATTCGGCTTTCAAATTTTAATTTCTGTATTAGTTTTCGCAGGTACAAAATTACTCAAAATCTTAATCGGCATTATATCAAATTTTATTTTAAAAGTAATACTTGAAATCAATTAAGTACACAATAATAATTATAGTGTATATTTTAATTTTTGAAATGATTCTATATATATGACCTGTGTGCTTAATCAGTAATATAAATTTCAATTCTACATCCAAAAAGTACACACGGTTCAACTAGTTATAAAAACTTTACTTTTAAGATAATACCACGTTTATTCATCGTGTAACACATAAAATGAAAGACAAAAAAATAATAATTGACGTTGCGTATTTTTCAGATGTACCCGATTTCTTATTAGATTCACTTTTCAGCATTAAGGTATGAGGTATAAGATTACCACAATAGACGAACGCCCTCATCCTCACAACAGGATATTTATTAAGCACATAGCGGAAGCTATTTTGAGCACGTATTTTTTCCAAATTCAAATCACGCCACCGCTTAGCATGTATGAAATCAAAACAAAGTAAGGGATCCATTAACACAATTACAATAATATGTAAGCGTACGAGAGTTGATTAGGTCGCGTTTGTTAAATCCAACTGCCCACGGTCCGCTGGGCCCGGGCCACATTGAATTAAGTGGTCAGAGTGTGAGGTTGGGACAACGCGTGTGCTGAATGCATCATGCGATACATGTTTACACGAACGAAAGATTACTACCGGACATCGGTCTCTCTCGTTAGCTTGGCGGGGTTTGCGCGAGAACGTTTCGCTGCTGCAGAATTTAGCGATTTACAAAATTTTTTTTGTATTTTTATTCGAGACACTGCTCTGTTAGTGTAAGTTTTTTATAGTTTATATTATTTCATGGACTATAAAATTTGTTGCAATGTGATAAATGGTTACAATTCGTGTTATAACCGTTTAGAAAACTTTTCTGTTTTTTCTTCTTCTTTGCAATATAAGTCTGTCCGGCAACTTTGCCTCTTTAAGGCAGGGACTAACTGCTTGTCTTATGATACGGATGACTGATACCATTCCGGGGGCCACATATTTATTAGTAAGCTTTCTTAGACCCGCTTATGTAGCGTTGCTGTGTTTCGGAAGTCATGGATATGAGACAGTGTTTTGTACGAACACACTTAATCTACCACCTCATTGTAATTATACATTATGTAACAATAGAAGTAGTTAACTCTTTGCCGATAAAAAAAAGTTCACTTATTACCAAGTGAACGAGCTTCACTCGTTAATTAGTCGAATAAACAAATGTAAACTTAATATTAGGACAAATAACAAAGGCAATCAAGCGTTCTGTACTAATGAAAGTAATTGTTTGTATGTGCAGAGTAAATAATGCAACAGTTTGTGGACTGCTGCGCTTCTGTTTTCGTCCCGTCAGCCGCAACGTACTTTGAATAGCGTATAATTAAAATGTTTTTCGTAGAGACACGCAGACAACGTCCGTTTCAGTTGTGATGAGCATAACTGTAGTGTCTCTTGTTTTGTAATGCCGACGAGGTACAAACGGATGTTATAAATGATGTTTTCATTAAGGCCAAAAACATTTCGGTGCTGAAGAATGATATCCCGATACATTTATAATTATAACTAGCCGTTATCCGCCTGCTTCTTTTTTTAATAGGAAGAGTAGGCAAACGAGCGAGCGGTTCATCTGATGGTAAGTGACCACCGTCGCCCACAGACAGCGGCAACACGCGGGGAGTCGAACTGCGTTGCTGATCTTTAACACTAGCTTTTACCGATACATTTTCATGGTTTTCTTTTCGAGTATGTAGTAATTTTGTGCATATTGTATAATTATTTTTCCTGTTTCGCAATAAAATGTACACAACAATATAGCCAGGGGCACTAGAAAAAAATTAAATAGTCAAACGCATGTTAGTACAGGAAACTTTTTTTTAGAATTGATCGGTACTATGTTTATGGTGTTAAAGAATGATTTTCCTGGACGTTTTTATATATAATACTTTATTTTATCGTCTAAGGGCTAACACGGCCTCGTTTCACCTGATGTTAAATGACAACAGGACCGTGAATGGTAAAGTATTTTCGCCCAGAATGCATTTGGCTCTCACATGTGTGGCTGCAGGAAAACAGTAATGCTGTTATCGGCGCAGATTGACATTGAGAGTGGTAGTTAGCCAGACGGGTTTGAAAAATCCTACAACCATCCAGACTCCACTACTACTGTGGCCCAGGAAGGCAGCGCCACGAAGGCAGTCAGGATCTATATAGCGATGTGGTTATAGCGGCTTTAAAAAGTATCGTATTTATGTATCAAATAGGTCTTAATGTTTTATTAAAGATGAATACACGAATTAATTTAGTTGAAAATGCATAAGGTAACCGAATTTGGACTATTAATTAAATTACATATGAATATACAAAGATGCGATAGCTTTCGTTTCACGCAAGTCTCAAGGCGTACCTATTCTGCGCAAGACTAAGAAATTTCAGAGATTTTCTATTACGATTTGGGATTTTTTGGTGGTGTTAGTGAACAGTGATGAATTGTTTTTACATATTCGAAATGGGGTGATTCCCCGTAAAAACATTATACGTATCAAAAAGTATTTTATTTTTCGTAGTGTAAATACTTTTTGGCTTGTTTGTTAAACACAACATATTTAAAATTCGGTAGTCTCGTCATTACTAATAATCCGGTATCCTCTACTAAGAAAATTGTCTCATTTTCGATGAACGTCGCGATAGGGGCCAATAAGGTTACACGCCCTGACTTCTAACGATGTTTACTTTGCGAGGAAACTCTGCGGTTTATTTCTAAAGAATAATTGGTGTATGAAAGTATGGTTTTCTTTGTATCCTATATGCAGAACAAAGTCTTTAGTATACTTTAAGTCTGATTATTAAATTTATTATGAGCTTGACCGAAGAAATGGACATTTCATTTTAACTCAATCGTTTACTAAAAATGACCT
>DWQX01004361.1:0-15207 GCA_018245475.1 Pharmacophagus antenor
GTTTACGGGGGCCACATGTGTTATGGAGTTTAGATGATGGTAGAATTTTTCCAATCTGTCTAGTGTGCTACCACCGTTAATGTCCGCCCGCTTATATAACAACGTGGCAGTATTCCATCAGTATACATATAAAAGCTATTCTTCTAGGTGATTACGCCTCCTCGTCTATTAGCCACCTCTCTCTTAACACTAGATTTCAACAAAGTTTTATAAAAAGTCCCGTATTTTAATATGCGTTCGATTTTTTACTTTTTTATTGCTATTCGAAATAGGAAATATAACAATGCACTAATTCACCAAATTAGTACAGACTAGAAAAGAAAACCTTTAGATACTATCCGTAAAACTAGTGTTAGGGTCATGAAAATTGGGGTCAATTGTAAGTCTATTGCCAATAAATTAAAATAATAGTGATGAAGACTATGTGACGTGGTATCACCGATTAGGATATGTTATAAAATAGAAAGAAAAAAACCGTTTGAACGCACTCACACGGACATTATCAACGGTGACGATATGTCGCTCTGAATGACCACACCACAAATCGGCCCGCAGAGGTAAGCGATACGTAAACAATGAGTTTAACATTTACTCATTTGGAATGTTTGAAATGTAAATTAAGGAATTATTCTATTCCAAAAAAAAAATCACCTCATGAGAATAATTTACTCCTTTTATTGTTGCTTTAAATTAATGTTGTTTTTGTTTACGATTGTTATCATCACTTGTAATATGTACTAA
Source organism: Pharmacophagus antenor (assembly GCA_018245475.1). Lineage (NCBI taxonomy): Eukaryota > Metazoa > Arthropoda > Insecta > Lepidoptera > Papilionidae > Pharmacophagus > Pharmacophagus antenor. Next base: position 742 of record DWQX01004361.1, read on the forward strand.
AAATTGTTCTATATGATAAATTTGTAATACTTATATACGTATCATACGGGCTTCCTTATAAGCAAATAATAATAAATAAATACTCTAGCTCGATAAGAATGACGTTAGTCGAAGTTAAGTCTTATTGGCGCCTATTACAGCTTCATTAGACTCGTGACTCACGGGATCGTTATACGCTAGGTAAAATTTAAAAGACAAACTAAAAATATTCACTGAACGATTGGGCTAAAGGAGGAAACTGTTTGGACTATTATATATAGTTATTGATAAATAAATAATAATACTACTTTTCGTGGAAAGCTTTAATAGGCGAAAGATCAAAATTGAAACAAAAGCGAAACCTGTCTTGTCGTCACTTAACCCCGCAAGGCTGCTGGTACACCTTATGTACCAGTAAATATTTTACCAGTCTAAACGCTTCTAATAGGTTTTCATTTGGTTTACAGATACCGTGTAATCATATTTACTCATTTTATTCGTACAGTTTTTAACCCCTCCAAATAAATCGTCGCCTCGAAAGGATTTATACATATGTAATAACAAGACTATAATCGTTACAAAAACAATAATATTGTTTAATTTTCATGGCATTTAAAGAAGTGTCAATGAGATATATATGAAAAGATGGTCTTACTATGTATTATATTACATTAGTTGAAAATTACGGGTAAATAATCAATGATAATAAACTATCGACCACTCACAGCACCGCCAGTGGCGCGCCCAAAGGGCAAGCCCACGGCACCGAAATACCCATCTAATTATCTTTGTTGCCATTCTAAACAATAGTTCCAATAGCTATTTATCAATCGTAGCGTTAGCGGCGATTCCGAAAACCGTAACGTACACGTTAGACACATTATTGAAACAATGCATCTGTTTGTGTAACTTTTACCGCTTCATGGCATTATAATGTAACGTGAGGCTGTGCGGAGCCAGCGTGAACGACGCGTACACGACGCGATGGGCCGTGACCGGATCTTGGCGATTCACTATCATTTACGATTCGGCACGGCGCGTTACTCTTGCCGCATTAGTGTGTTACAATGCGAACTGATCATTAAAATTATTATTCTCACCTGCGAATATGAAATTGAAAAAATAAAACACAAGTATAAATAGATTATCCATTCCCACTTACAGTGAATTCCTATTTTCTTATCGTGTTAATACTAAATGAAATTAATCATTATAAAAAATCATCACAATTTCTACAGACTCTCATTATTATACTAACATTATCAGGTATAAAATTTAACTTGACTGTTTTCCCAACCTAAAAATGGATTCAATTTTAATTTTACGAGGCCGACTTCGAAGTACACTCTATTAGACAAAAAAGTGCCATTAAAAATAAACCCTACAGTAAAACTTTTAATAATAATAATCATTTTTGTAATGTACTCTGTTATAAAACCCACATAATTAGCGCAACAAACGCACTGTTGTTCTTACAAACTTAAATCGTTAGAGCGGAAGCAATAAATCAGCTGTAAGTAAATAAAAATTCAAGTTCTATTGCTCATGATGTACACGTATTCATAAAGTACGTAAATTACATTTTGAAACGAAAACAAGAAGTTAAGCATATAAGCTGGCTGAAAAAATGGAATTGTAAATAATACCATTCTATATTTCAACTATTCGCAATTTAAATTTCAAGGCTATACCACCGCAAGAGTTTTTTTTTTATTATTTTAAATGAAAAAAAACTTAATATACAATTTCAAATAAAAAGAACCTATTCACTATAATAACGTCTCCTTTTCGTATCTAGTTCTGTGTTCAACGTTAAACTGCATTATAAAATTTTGTCTATCGTAATAAACAGCTATTGTTTAAACATACTTTTCGCTATCGAAAGTCTAATACAATATAAATAAAAATATACTTATATATTCTTATTGATCCAAAACATTATTCAAATAAAAATAGCAAGAGCCCATGTACCATGTACCTGTATTACTATACAACTAATATACAAGTTGATTTGACCGAAAAACATAACCGACTGACAGTCACTAAAAGTTGGTAAATTTGATCGTAATAAAAATGTTTGTGTGACGAATTTTAAGAACTACTCTAGAATCAATAACTACAATTGTAACTTCTTATTTTTGCCGCTCCAGTTTTATATCTGCTTTATCGCAACATAGCGAGTAATCGTTAATTCCTTTCAACGGTTTTCATTTATGTATCAATGTAAACTATTAATGTACAAACTCAAATATGTGATTAACAATTTCACGAACCGAACACTTGTTTATCATCTCAATTGAACATAACTAAGTGTAAATTGAATACATCCCCGCAAAAGGCTTAATGTTAATACACGATGCAATATATATAAATGTATATGAATAAACACTGTGAAGTGTTATAGATGTATAACTAAATGTGTAAACTGAAAGAGACGTAACGGCGTAACAATCAAAATAAAAGTGTCGACAAAATTGCAGCACGGAAGTGGGTCAACGGTGCTCGTGCGACGGGGCGCTCCCCGATGAGCCTCGCAACGCATTACCAGTTAAATCGATTTCTTCTACGACTGTATTATGAAGATTATTCATTTCATATTTTAGTTAATCGGAACTAACACTTGACCTCGACTTCGTCTGAAATAATAAGTGACAATGTGCCCGTAGATTCGCCCAGAATGCATATGGCTCTCACTCGTATGATTAACGGAACAAATCATTGCTGTTACGGCGGCAGATTGATATCGGGGAAGGTATGTAGCCAGGCTTTTTTTAAAACCCTATCACCGTCCCGGTATCAATACTCCTGTGTCCTAGGATTCGAATTTAGATCTAACGCGTTACAAGGCAGGCAGTAAACCATTAAGACACGGGACGCAGACATTATATAGATACAAACATTGCTATACAAATAAGTATGCGAATACTAGATTGTATAATTTTCATTGTATTCACGTTCGTCTTTTCAGTGTCGGCAACACGCAGGCGATGATCCAGGTGTTGCAGGCTGTGGTGACCGTTCTACATCAGGCAAAACGCGGGTCCGCATACCACCGTTGTTGTAAAAAAAAATCATTTCGTCCCTCACTAATTATAGCACCCTTCAAACTAGAACACTAATGCTTGTTTGCCACTAGACTCTGCTGTAACATCAACCCAGGAGACCTGCAGCAAGTGTCCCAGTAACAATAAAAATTGCAAAAGTTAACATGTATTTAACAATCGCCGCTTGGCATAATCAGGATTAGCCGATAAACCGCTGACATGAGGCAGATGGCTTCATACTTTTGTTGTTTACATTTCGCACATTAACATAAGACAATTCGATTAGGCCTTTAAAGATCGTACTGCTCTACTTACTTTTGAACATCGCAGATTAATCATCAGTTGTAAATTTAAAAAGATGGTAAAAGAATAAGGTTTGATTTGTTTCAAATATGAAAGGCGATACTATATCATATATATAATTACGTTAACAAAAATTAATAAATCATAATTGAAACGATGTTTGAAATGTAAAACAACATTAAAATATGATAAGAAGCAGATATTCTTTCATGTTGATGTGTATCTAAGTGTTTGTCCTTGTCCTATACACAGGCACGCGACTGCCGAATAAGCAGCGGTCGATTAGGTATAGGCGGGCGGTAAGTGGTGCGGCGAAAGTAACTATAGGCCCGGCCGCTCGCGCCGGCGGAGAAACGCAGGATGTGTTCCGTGACCGGCGCCGGGCGCATGCAAACTGAACGGACGAAAACGGCACTGCAGCGTCTGAGGTTTTGTTCTAGTTTTTATAAAACTCAAATTGACGATGGCCAGTTATCCGAGAAATCGTAATGTTACGTTAATGTGTGCTAATACAAAGTTTTTTTTTCGCACAGTTTAGACCTGTAGTCATAAATATTACCGTATCCAATGACTATAATTTTTTTTTAAGGTAGGTATCGCAACAAAGCGAGCAATGAGTATTAAGACAGACTACACAACTTACATCCAAAGGAGCATGTCATCGTGTTATTAAAAAAAAAAAAAACAAAATTAAAATGGAACAGTTTCAAAGTCGCCATCTTGAATCTGAACAAAACAAACGAGACGGCCGAACTTTCGACCGGCCCCGTGCCGTCGACGCGAGGGGCTTCTGTGTTGTGAAAGCGAATCGAAGCGATCATTCGGATCGAATCGATCCGTCACGTCCAATCGGACGCCGACGCCAGTTGCGATGGCGTCGTTGCGCTGCTCGCCGTTATTTGGCCCTCGACGGCCGTCATCCGGTGCGTCGTGACCGAGCCGCGATTGCGGGCGATCATTCTCACGTGCATCGTGAAGCTAACATTTGCTTAAGCGGAAAGCGATTTACATACGGTAGAAACAAAACTCGAGCTGTTATAATATTTTATTGTGGTAAAGGCTTTACAGTTCGAAGTCACGACACGAACGGGTCGCTTACTCGATGACGAACGATCGCTATGGCTAATATCATTCCGTACATACAAAACTCAATGTCCCGACTGTCCTATACATAAACGCACAACCTAAACCGATGGTCCTAGAGACATAAAATTAGAGGGGTGTGTGCTGCTTGTGATGTGTAAGTATCCACGAAGTAAGGTTTTTGAAATTAAACTCTTAACGGGAAAAAAGAGAGTAAAAAATTCATTGACATATCCTATTCCCCGAGTAGATGGAGCCGAAAACTGATATATCTACTGGAGGGGGATTGATATTAATATTAAATAAAAATTATCACGCTCAAAGTAACGGGCGGGTTACGACTAGTGTAATGTATAGCGCTACACCAACATTATCCTTCTCACCTTGAAACATAACAAACAATAAGCATAGAACCTGAATAAAACATGAAGAGGTTGGCTTAACAATAACAAATCGTTGTCATATCCATGCTGAATCTATTGCCGTGGTAACAGATACGAAAATATAATTTTTATTATACGAACCGAATAATCTCTCTCTCTCTCTCTGTGTCTGTCTCTCTCTTGCTGAGCACGTTTCCGCAAAGAGATAAATCGTCAGATTTACGTCGGTTCCTATGTTAGAACGCGCCATATTATAATATATTCTTCATCAATGATGATGATCACTCCACAATATACATAATATCTCATAAAGGATCATGAGATTTGTTTTTCTATGACACATGGTGGTGACCTCTTTCAAACACGGCGCCAAAATGATTGCGGCGCAAGTAACTCAGTGGTTCTATCGCCGTTGACCGATAGTATATTTTTAATATTGCAGATTCGATTACCGTGTGATGTAAATTAGTATTGGTTCCAATTTATAAAATCCACGAATACTATAAACACGCAGCTAAATATTTAAATGTCCTACTTATCAATAAAAGTGTCACTTAACGAACACATGGGTTGCAAATTTTTGGTTACAAACTACAAAATTGTTTTAGTATTTTCCTTGGTACATTCATAATAAGTCCATTCACCTCATGCGAAAATAGGTCATCGGTTGTTTTATTTTGCTTCCGTTCAAACTTTTTGCTATTTTAATGTCTGTAATTAATCCAAGTTGTATAAAAAGTCTGCTTGACTGTTTATTCAACTTGAATTAATGATGTTTCTAATAATTCTTAAAATTCATAAATACAACTGCGTTAATATTTATTAAAAATAACTAGGTTACCCCACTTCCGTGTTACGTACAAAAATCTTAAAATGTTGTCCACCTCTGTCAGATATCTATGTTTAAACATCGCGGTGCATGCGCGGGCCGTTTGGAAGCGGCTTAGCGAATAGAACATGAGTTTACGACAAGCTGTATCACAACGCACTACGTCTACCAATTTGACTGACGTTGAAAACATTTTTTATTTATTTTTTCTTTATCGGATAAACCCCGGAGGAATATGTAAACAAGAGGTGTTTACGTTGCCGCCTTATTATAGCCCTTCGCTGCACGCCATCGAATACGTTAGTTTCGTAACCGAAGCGTCGGACTTTCTCAAAATAATCATTACGTAAAACGGAGAGTACGTGCAGGCCGATGACGTCATCAATCTCACTGGACACAAGGGTCCCCCCACTTTCACCGCGCCGTGCGTTTGACAAAAATACCACTTTCACCGTGATTAAACTTCGCCGTTCAATTAAAACGTTCCAATTGAATATTGCATTTTGTATCGCATTCATTTAATTTTTAATATCAATAATTTTACCTAAAATACATAGATTTAGTTATACTTCTTCTAGAATTTGTAATGTCAATAGAATTTTATCGAATCGATCAAATTCAATATTTGCTACATAATAGTTTTAGAACGCTTATTCTTTGACAATTTTATAAATTTCATATCTTTATTCCATGAATATAATAAAGAACAATAGCTTGCCCAGTTATGTACTTGAGCTACAGAAAATAATTGGAGTAGTTAGTCGTACAAAAGTTAGCCAACCTTTTATGTTTTTAGATATAAAATACACATGATATTGTTTAAGCACCGATCTATTTTTCATTATTTTAACTGAACAATTGCCGAAATAACGAGCTACGGTGTCGCTCAGACATGAATAACGAAGAGTTATTTCTGTTCTATTATTAGACATTAGCTATAACTTAGTAATGATAAACATTAGAACAGATCGTTAGTAAAAGATTATATATGACCTAAATACTTTATACGTTTCCTATATATATCATCAAGAGGACCAATCGATACTTATTATGTAAGACCACATTTAATTATTTTCAGTTTACATATAAGAGGCTTCGTCGCCCATGTGATTGTTGCATCCACCTCTAAAATACAATTAACATTAACAGCGGTAATGTGTCCATATAGCCGTACGTGTGAGAGCCAGAAGTATTTTGGATAAACACGCTTCACCATGTACAGCCTCAATGTCACTTAACATCAGATGAAATCGTGATCAAGCGATATTCTATAACCGATAAAAAAAAATAACAGAAAACAACAAAAATAAAACTTCCATACTTATCTAATCAAAAATTATTGTTCATAATATTACGTATTGGATATATTATTCGATTTTATTTTCCGATCGTGATACGTGATCAAATTATCCATCCAGCAACCTCGAACAGCCGGCGTAGGGGAGCTGCTCTTGCAGGTCGATCGCGAGCCACATTGCATCAGCTCATGATGTATGACGCAAGTGGGACAGTTAGTTTTTTTTTAAAGGAAGAGTAAATAAACGAGCAAGCGGTTCACCTAAAGAAAAGTGATCACAGTCGCCCATAGACAGTCGCAAATCTAAGGGAGTCGCAACTGCGTTGCCATCTATTAAGGAAGGGTATACTGTTTTCTTGGAGCCCCTAAGTCGCATCGGCCCGGAAATATCGCTAGCGACAACTGATTCCGCAGGGTGGTTGTGCGTGGCAAATAATGGCGCTTAAAATGCCCAGCGGAAGATTGCCAATCACCCAGATAGTGACGGTGAAAGTTCGCGTTGTGTCGTATATTGCGATGATTAAAAACGGCGGCTGGAATTATTCCGGACAATTCCTCGGAAGGGTCCCCATAGTAAGTTTTATATAAAACGCAGTGGGTTTACCACCGATGGTGCAATAACCAGTTGTATCATCACAACAGCTAATTCAGACCTTAACAACATATACATTATACTGTCAACGATATGAAATGTATCGTTGAATTGGTACTTGAACAATTGAAAAAGACACGACTTCGGATTGGGTCCGATGAAACATTTGTTACAATCGCAACTTTTCGCGTTCAATGAACCCCGCTTTGAAAATGAATTCATAGCCGGACGGTGTTGTATAGGATTGGAGGCCAAGCGGCGGTATTTCAGCGGGACGGCGACGAAATACGGACGTCACATTGTTACAATATGCAGTGACCATGAGTATGTTTGTACTCAGGACTATAACAATTCTAAATTGTTTAATATCTTGAATCTTTCAATTCTGCCCGTTTTAAAACTATAAATGCTACAACAAACTTCATCAAACGATTGACTAGTAAGCTTATACACAACAATACACACGTATTCAAGACGTTAGTAAGAAATAGCTTATTTTAATAACTGTAAACATTATACTAATTTGGTATACAATTTAAGTATTTAACGATTCATATTATTAGTTAGGTGCAATATTTGTAAAGAGTGTCGTGGGAGAAAACGTTCGTAAAACATTTTTTTTTTGCTTAAATAATTTTAAAATAATTTTGTATTCTATTTTAAAATAAGACTAATTGAAACTCGTAAATTAGTCATAAAAATTGGTTTATCGGTATAGAAGTCCACGTGTTGTCGCGTCATCTAGTAGCAAATTAGAATAAAACGTATATTCTTCGTGTACACTAATTTTGATAGCTCTTTATTGCACGGTGGTGTTAAACCAAACAACTAACATATCTACCAAAGCAACTCTTGAAGAGAGATACATATTTTCAAAATAGAATAATTCTTGATTTAATCTTAAATACATAACACATAGGTGACCAGCAATTTTACACAAAAACTATGTCATGTCACCGGCTATTAATTTGTAATTGATTATCAAGTAAGCAAAACATTTGAAATAAATTCCTTTTTGTCATGTATCAAATTCATTACTCGCAAAAAGTCAGATGAAGTATCAATCAATGTTAACGTTTCATCGCGGTCAAAGTATTCAAATTACTTAAATTTTAATAAAACACCTTAACACCCAATTGTTGCGATCACGCCATCGGTCACCGGTGTTAACTTCAGGAATGTACCAACGCGTCCAGGTGGCTGTGGTTACTCTACTCTCGTCACATTTTCAGGCCACCCGCGCGGTGTGCACGAAATCGCACGAAATAATCGCGCAGCAGGAAGCGGCAGCGGGTTGCGACATCGTTAATTATACGGCGACAGACGGCTTCGTGAATGTTTCGCAACGCGAATTCGGAGAAACTTTTACATTTTGTGTACAACGTCATAGCCGGCACACGCGGCTTCGTTTCCGTGAATAGTAAGCAAGACAAAATATTGTATTTATTTATTTATGCTTCGACACTTATATTAGTACAGGGAGGACTTAATGCCTAAATGCATTCTCTACCAGTCATCCGGTATCTAAGAGGATCGAATATTTACGTGCTGGGCTGATGAGAATTAAAGATGTATTCATTATTCCAAAGGAATGAAATCTTAACTATTATTTGCTGTGATCAAATGTTGTTATAAGAAATTTTATTCAAATCCATCTGTACTTTTTATATAAATCGGTAACATGCGGTCCATATCAGTCTCTTTAACGATTATATTGATTATTACAGAAAAGAGTTTAAAAAAAATTATTAAAAGCACAGAGAAATAAATAAAAAAAACGTAACAGAATATTACCACAGAGCTGCATGAACGGGATATAATTTTATCGCTAATCTTATACTTGCATCAACTTCTCACCGTCTCACGGATCGTCGAGTGAAATATGGTCCATCAACATTAGTCCCCCCACTATACCTTAATTTAAGGTGAACAATGAAGTTTATCAAAAAAAACTTACACAGCTTAACAATCTACAATACTTTTTTATCCAATAATAATAACAGTATATATCATCGAGAAACGTCTAAATTTAATATACAGTTAAAAAGTGTATAGGAATAACTACTAAAACGGAGGCTAGCATAAAAATAACAGCTAACTTATATAAATCCTGCAGCGAGGATAATCCGATGGGACGTGAGAGCTTCGGGGTATTTGCTCGGTACAAATCCGGTGTTCGATAACGTCGGCTCCAGCTGAGGGGGACACCCTGCCGCCCTTGCGAACCAAACAAACATGTGACGGGGGTAACTGATCATTCAAATGTCTTCTTTCTAATTTCAATTAATATGGCTATGGGCTTACTTGAACTTGATTTCACATGGTGTTAAGTGACAATGAGACTGTATGTGGTAATACTTCTGGACCTAACGCGTATGACTGACGGAACACAGTAATGCTGCATTGTGGTGGTATATTAACATAAGGGTGGTAGCGAGCTAGGCGGATTCGAAAAAAATTACCACCATACAGACCACCACTACACCTCTGGCCCGGGAATGGAACGCGGGACCTCCGCGTTACAAAGCAAGCGGATAAGCCTCTGCGCCACGGAGACAGTCCAACATACATAGAATATACATAAAATGAAACAGAATAGTAGACATACGTAAACGTCAAATTTGATTTCGTGACGTTAACTCTGAAATTACTTAAGCCGAAGCGTAGCATTGTGTTAGTGCAATATTTTCCAAGCCGATCAATGAAATAACAAACAAACAGAAGCACTTCCGAAGTATATGTGATTTATATGTTTAAAGAAATCAAAGGATAAAGGAACACCGCGCACACACACACAGAAACAAAACAGCACACAGTTCAAGCACACAAACATGTCTATAAAATTAACTAGTTTATTATAGTATAATCCTTTTAAAACAATCTAACGTTAACCCAAGCCGAAAGAGAATTATTGTTCAATCCAATAAAAAATATGCTTACGAGAAAGAAGTTTTATGCGGTTGAATGAGCAAAGTATATAATCTCGTGTTATATGTTAAAGAACCTAAGGAAAAGAAAATATAGCTGTTGTAAAATTGTATAATGCATGTCTACCCACACACACGTTACGCTATCTATTCATACTTAATACTTATAAACGTAAGGGTCACTATTGAAAATTTGTCCTACACTGAGGGACCCTTATCAACACTAACATTTTCATAGATATTCTTTGATAAATACTGCTAGGGATAAATCCTGTAAATAATGAAATAAATATATATACATAACGATAACATTGATAATTGCTTGTAACAAGAACTTGTAAATATGATAAAAATAACAAGCGAACTTGAAGTTCAAGTAATTGGAGTGATAAAATCGTGTTATTTTCCTTGTAATATATAGTAAAATATTTATACTTATGTTCGATAATACCGAAGGATAGGCATCTGATTACCTGAAAACAATAAAGTAATATTAAGCTATTTTGCTTACAATTTTATTACATTACACAGTCTATACAGTTGCTATTTCTTATAGATATATCCCCAAGAAAAACCCTACCACCGTCCAGACTCCACTATACCTTCGGACCTGAATTCGAACCCGGCACCTCGGCTTTACGATGCAAGCGTGTAGCCACTGCGTCACGGAGGCATTTAGTTTCAATCGCTAGAATATATTTATCAAACAAATTTGTTCCCGAGGGGTTACATACAAAAGTACTCTGCGAAAAAAATTAATAATAGTATCGAAGACAAGAACAAGTTTAACTACGAAGCCATTCTTAGTTCCCCTAACACAGGCCCCACGAGACGCCGCACCCTCGGCACTGTCGGTGATTCAAAATGCATCGACGTTTGTCAGAGCTCATTTAGCCATTGAGGAAAACAGACGGGTGACTCACCGAATGCGCTCTTCATCCGATCACACTCGTGGTGAATCACGAAAGATGTTTCGTGCGAGAAAACAATACATTTTTATATACAAACATTACCCGAGTCGCAAATCTTTAAATGCCGTTGTATAAATAAACATCGTTCCTACCTAAAAATGGGAGATTGAAATACAAAAAGATGTAAATATTCAATTTTTCTGTCACCACTGCTTGTAGACGAAAAATTGAATAATCAAATTAGTTTAATAAGAAATTTAGTTAGCTGTATACAAGAGACAAGTAGTTTGCGATAAATTAGCTAATGCTAAAAAATAAATATGAAAATCAACTACATAAAATGTAATGAACACTAAGAGAACCTGTATTTTTATAGGTTTCAATTAAAAATGTGTCCGAGGTAAGGCTAGCAAAAACGCGAGCTATAATATTTTATGATGATTTACTGCATTACTCCCCTCGTATAAAATTAAGCGTAACAAAATTTGAAAGCGTGTATTAAAACAAATGGCCTTTATGAAACCTATTCATCTAATCTAGACGCACATTAGTTAAACTCAAGAAAGTGTTGACCTTTGAACTTACACATTCGGTAAGCTAACGACCTTATCCAAGTACGAGTTCACTCACTGGACAAACGAATTGGAAACACGTCGCACGGCGTAGGTACATGCGGTCCAATAACTCGACACCAAAAAGTATTTCGATTTCAGACTTATCGCAGCAACGGTTAAGATCTTACTCATCCTTTCGATTCAATGTCGTGCCGACAAAAAATATTTATTTTCACAAAAGCTATGATATCATTACAGTAAAACCAATGCGATACCATACTTGAAAAAGAATACATACACAAAAAGAAGAAATAAATCTTACATCTACAGTTTATAATATTGTAAATAAATAAAAAAAAAATCTGTAAACAGCAGCTGCAAATTTAGACAGGTCCGTCCCTAGAGGGATTTGTCCGCGCGGTCGGGCACCAGCATCAACTGGGGACGACGGCGCTAGGATGTTATTATGTTTCTTAACGCTCTTCATTTACATTCGGAGTTTTTCATTCGACGCAAAAACACGATAAACATCGGCGTGAGCTAAGTCTATCGTATATTTCAAGTGCATTTTGCTTAAAGTGATAGGCCGTTGCCGATAGGAAAAAAAAACCGTTAATGAAAAAAATGATCTCCATTTCGATAGAAAAAAAGGTTACAACTAGTTTATTTTAATAGTCAAAATTCCGACGAAAGAGAGAAGAAAAAAGAATGTCTTAAAATAAAAACTGATAATAGGAAATAAACAACTCGTAGAGTCGGCCAAACAGGTAACATTGATTAATAAGGAGTCGTGCGTTCGCTATAAATTGGCCTCGACAGATACGAAAGCTTTGGGCGACAGTATTCGACCCGCCGCTCCGTCTGCAAGATATCACGGCCTCGATGGGTCAGCGCCGCTGCCTAACCCTCCTTCGCGCTTCCTGTCCGATGCCACTTACCATAAATTAGCGTCTTTACGACACCGGTTTGTGGGTCGTGGATTACTGCCGAATTTATCGATTGTATAACGGAACTAGATCAAGGAATTTCTCTTCATTTCTTGCTACAATAAAGCTGATAGATGTCTTGACTTTCTAGCGCAGAGATAAAGGATTTGTCTGACAATCGGCTCAAATTTTGTTGATTATTTTATTTTACCAGCTCGTAGGTAATTTTGTAATAGAAATAAACATTATTTTATGGTTTCTCACTTACAAAATTGTTTACGATGCCTCTTGAGTGAAAATTGTGTAGAACCACTTACATATAATTTAAATAATTCTCGAGATTTTATATAATCATATTAACAACACGCTTTGAAACGTTTCATTTGATTTTATAACACAAAAGAACGTTGTTTATATTTCGAAACATTTTTTCTTTGTTCGCGAATCGCGTTCAAACTTTTATACGCAACAAGGTCGGACTTTGACCATTCGATGCGGAACAACTTATAGAAGGAGTATTTATAATTGGAATACCATTGACACTTTTTTTTTTTCAAATTCACTTTTAAGTGCATATCATCTCCACACCATCCCCTGCATTTAATTCAAAAGTTAATATAACTAAGAGCGAAGGGAGTGAGTACCAGCCGTATAGTATGTAGAAATAGTTAAGGCATTACGGGTTTTAAATCTCACAAGAACTGCAAAACGAGTTCAAAGTAAATGGGGCACTCGGAAACTCGTCCGTTTAAGTCATCCGTCTGCTTGAATCGATCAACCATTGTATACCTAAAACGGCACGAAGCGATCGCCGCTTCGCAATGACAAAGAAAACAAAGAACGCCTTAATGAATTCGCGTCTGGTTTTTTGTGTCAATACTTTTCTCTCTTGAAAATATTTGCTCCCGAGATGTTTTGTTTGCGTCTTTATTAGCGAATAAGATAAAATATTCGTTGTGAATTTTTATCGGTTATGAGCTAACACCTGACTTAGATTTCATCATGTGTTAAGTAAACGTTGAAGTGTATTCACCAAGAATAATCCCGGCTCTCACGTGGTATGATTGGCGGAACACAGCGACACTGGTATAACGGCAGATTGACATTGAGGGTGGTAGCTAGCCACGCGAACAAAATCCTACCATAATCCAGACTCCACTGCTCCCGTGGCCCGGATATCGAACCCTGAGACCTCCACGTTACAAGACAAACGGTAAACCCTCACGCTGGAGAGAATCTAAAATCATCACAAATTTTATTCTATTGGTTAGATGAGATATATGAAAGTATGAATGATTTTCTGACCGAATCAACCAATGTGCAGCTATTTTATAGATGTTTCACTGTCACTATAAGAATAATACAATGAAATAAAAAAAAGTACAGAGTGATTGCCATCTCTATTATTTTAGAAGCAACGATCTAATATTACAGCTTCCACATATTATGGGTCCAAAATACGATCTTTCTCTATGACAGTGTGTTACAGAAATTTGCATAATTCTATATTAGCGAGTACGTTACTTAAACAGTTTAGCATAATTAAATTAATGGCAATATAGAATTTAATTCTTGCAAAATTTTACTACGAAACAGAAGCCTCATTAGCAGGGAAGCCTTGCAACGTAAGAGGATCGG
>DWQX01004362.1:0-15207 GCA_018245475.1 Pharmacophagus antenor
TATATATATATTCTGTATATATATATGAGATATATGATATATATATGAGATATGAATTCTGTATATATATATACAGAATTCTATTTGTCTCAACATCCTTATAATTGATGAATCGCATAAAACCATCGAAAAAAAAATTGCATAAATAAGACCGTTTAAAAACAGGTCTTACTGTATTTTGCAATTCCAACACCCTGATATCATTATCATCCAGCTATTAACGGTTTTTTGTTAGTTTAACATTATAACAACAGACACTACATACTACAACTTTCACAAATTTCACGCATGCAAGCCGGATATTATCAACATCTGTAGTTTTAATTATAATTAAATATGTTGAAAGAACTATGCTGTTCAGTGTTCATAATAAGAACATTAATTAACCTATTTTAACATCAGCCATGTTGTAATGTGCTACTTTAGAGATTTCGTAAAACAATATTTTATTGGAGTTCGTATAATATACTAATTTATTAATAGGGACTTAAACGTATTTCCGCTGAGATTTATTATTACAGTTCGTTTTGAATATTAATGTAGTTATGTGTTGAAAGAATTATAACTCGTAAGATAAGCAATTTTTTTTGTTAATTTTTCTATAACGTGCAAAATAATTATGTGCCTATATGATCGAGTAATTTTTTTTTATTATTTTAAAAAGTATTCTGTTTTAACGGCAATGGACTAACACTTCACCCTAAATTTCACCTGATGTTAAGTGACAATGCGGCTATAGATAGTGAAGAGTGTTCGTCCAGAATACTCCTGGCTCCCACATATGTCTGCCGGAACACAGCAATGCTGTTATGGCGGTAGATTGACATTGAGGATAGCAGTTAGCTAGGTGGTTTTAAAAAAACTAATAAGAGCTAGACTTCACTACTCATGTATCCCGGTAACCAAACCCAGGATCTCCCCGTTACAAGACAAGCGGTAAACTACCGCCGTGGCACGGAGGCAGTCATGAATTCTAAAATAATTTAAGAATGTGTAATACTTAAAAATTACCGCACAATTTTTAGAGTTACTTAGAAATTTTTGGGGTGGGTCTTCAATTATTTATTAATATTGTTGTTTATAGCGTTATGTTAAAAATAAATACAAATTTATCCACTTCACTATCTATTCGGAAATTAATGAAGTTGTCACTTATATTTTTATAGCTGGACACATGGTTCGGGAGGCCGAAGAAGACCGGCGGCGGCATCGAGCGCGGTTATGATACGGTCCCGAGAGGGGCCGAGCCGCGCGCCGAGGACGACGAGCCCTCCGCCGCCGCTGAGTACACCAATAAGATCGACGCACTGGATGACACCCAGCTACAGAGGCGGTTCGAAGAGATGCTGGTGAGTCCCAGTCAAGTTACCAACCACACAGTAGAGTTGTATACAAGTACATAGCCAAACAGACCCCAGAACCTTATTGAATGTTATCCGAAAGCTCCTGGTCCTACCGATAAAGTAGTAAAAAGTACTAAAGAGTAATGTCCAATTGACACACTTATTCAGATTCTACATTTACTATAGATGCAAATATTTCAAGTCAGGGTGATTGTGGCTAGATATATAAATATAAACAGTTTCGTTAATATTAGATTACCAAAAGCAGCAATTTTGTCTGTTTTTACGAAAATAATTAATGAGATTATTACAATGTTTTTGTACAAATATATTTATTAAAATTTGATTCAACCTTTACGACCTCTGTTTCTGTTAAAGTAAATTGTATAGTTATATTGCCCATCATCATTACGCATATTATTTCACTCTATAATATCGGGCAATTTAAATTTAGTTAGTCTTATAAAAATTGTAATAATTCTCATTTGGTACTTTCTGCATCAACTGACAAAATCTGGAATATAGATATTAAAGGCAATCGTATGATCAAAACAAAGAACTTATTGGTAGTAATTTAATGGTAGTATTGAATGTTAAAAAAATATGTGCAAACTTCTTTCTTCTTGGTATTGAAAAGTACCAATTTAAGTTGTTACCAATGGGCGACTTCCTCTGTCTAAACTTCAAACGCAAGAAGAATTTATTTAAAACTTTTAATGTATGTATCCTTTATTATTATCCTTTATTACTTGTCATTGTAATATGAAAATGATATTATAAAAGGAACGCAATTGTTAATATATCTTTTTTTATACCTACAGACCGATATGAATATTAGTGAAGAAAAGAAGGAACCTTTAAGAAAATACTCAAGGGATCAGAAGAAGAAAATGTTGGTCGCATACAAATTTGTTAATGCGCAGGTTTGTTTTTACTGTTTGACCTCATTATGTGGCTATTACATATTTTATGTATCTATGCGTAGGTCTGTGACACCAACAAAACACCAACAACCACCAACAAAAACGAACGGTTAAAATGTTTATTGATCTAGTTTTTTGGTTGATTCTCTCTTGTGTGGTATTACATGTAATTGACAACAAAATATTCGTTGTCAATTTTAATTTATCCATTTTCTCATATTGTAGAAATTCGAGCACAATAGTATTTATGGGCTTTGATATTATGCCGTGTATTATAATTATAATACTCATTAACTATGTCGTGTTTAATCTAAAAATTTAAACCATCTTACAGGAAGGCCGTTCAAAATTTGAGAAACCATCAGACTATGTGGCCTATCTTAATCAGCCGGAATTATCCGTGGGCAAGTTGCACGGATGCTTGGAAAACTTAAGAATAGCGCTCACCAACAATCCTCTCTCATGGATTCAGGAATTTGGGACCAAAGGGATCGAAAGCCTACTGACTACGTTAAATATCTGTTACACAAAGTAAGTTGACTTTACCACCAATAACCATAAATATAACATAATAAAATTTTGATTATTGCCAATAGGACATTATTAGTGTTCTGAAATCATTTGTTTATAATATCATTTGTTTTAATAAAATAAATATTTATATTTATAAATTTATGTGGGTTGGTTCTTTATATTGTGTATATTTGATAAATTTAACATTTCCACGCTATCAGTGGCCGAGGATTTTATCGGTGAGTTACCAGATGTAAATACAAAAAGTTGTCATTTCGAAAATATTATCTATGACAACGTGCGAATTGTCCTTATCTGCTCGAGATCGTTTTTGAATTCTCGATCAGAAGTGTTTTTTTAGTAATAATTAATCAATTAATCACTTTGTAGATTTTCAGTTCTTACAATTTCAGACAGGTTTAATATAAGCCCTTTTGTTTACTTTGTATTATATTCTTAAAATATTATTGTATGTGTTCGAGCTGTTTTTTACTTTGATATTATATTTACAGCGATGCCCGCTACGACCGGGTCCAATACGAATGCATCCGTTGCCTGTCAGCAATACTTAACAACACGGTCGGCATCCGCACGGTGTTCGAGTGCCGCGAGGCGCTGCCCGTCCTCGCACGCAGCCTCGACGCACGGAAGCCGCACTGCGCGCTCGAAGCAGCTAAGGTAATTCACAGAAACCACCCTTTTCACTTTGTCATATAATCCTGCACGTTGGACGGATTTATCGTTGCGTGGGCATTGATAGGATTATAGATTCTTACCGACTGAGACTATGTTGGTTTACTCGTTTCCTTTAGTTTGAACTAAGAACTAAGTACTGCACAATGTCGTAGTAGCTAACACGATCACCACCTGGAAGCATCTTGATGGCTACTACTTCGTTTGTTACCGAAATAAGAGATATTTAAAATTAAATCGAGACTTTATCATGATTATTCTGTCATGTTACATATATTACATCATGTTTATAAAGTAATAATTTAGTTTCAGTTTTAAAACGTGCAATAAGTTTTATGTCTATATCAGTGTGTTATAATTCTCAAACGGCTCAACGGACTACTTACTATTCAGCTATTTAAATATTTGCATCTCTTTACTTTTATAGTTTATATAAAATTTTCAATGACACGTGGATTAAAATTTTATTTTTTATTTACATGAAAAACAGTTTAATAGACATTAAGAATATAAGTAATATAATCTGGGTAATTTTTATATAGTTTGACAAGGTAGCTCAAAATAAAGTTTACTTTTAAAAAACCGATAAAAAATTAAACAATGAGTATATTAAAAAAATGTTTATTAAAAAGATATCGTCCAAGTGTAAACCGGTACGTTCACGGCATTAATTTAATCGAGTTTTAAAATTTTCTTTGACGGCTCGGCATGTATTGTTTATTTCCTTGTAATTGTACCATGGAAGTCGGTTTGTTCGCACAAACTTTATATTTGACGTAACCCCACTGGAAAAAGTCTATAGGGGTTAAATCGGGACTTCGTGGAGGCCAATTTGTGTCACCTCTCCTGGATATCAATTTGCTAGGAAAATTTTCACGAACTCGTGGTAAGGACCTGTTGGACGTGTGTGAAATTGCTCCGTCTTGCTGGATCCATGTTCTTTGGTTATAACCAGAAAAGTTTTGCAGTTCAGGCACGAAAAAGTTGTCTAACATCTCCACATAACGGCCCGAATTCACAGTAACTGTGCTTCATCTTTCATCTTCAAAAAAGTAAGGGCCGATAATGCCTCGCTACGACATTGCAACCCATATAATCACTTTAGGCGAATGTAGGGGTTTCTGATGTTTGTGTTTTGGATTAGTTGCACTCCAGTATCGGCAATTTTGTTTGTTTACATGTCCATTGAGATGGAAATTAGCTTCATCCGAAAAGAATATTGGTAAACATTGAAAAACGCTCAATAATCTGATTTATGAAGTCAAGTCCCTGCCCAGCATCGTGAGGCTTTAATTCTTGCATTAATTGAATTTCGTAGGGGTGCAGCTTTAAATCTTTGTGTAAAATGCTGAACAACGACGATCTATGCACGTTTAAAGCATTAGCACGCTTCCTAATCGAAAGGTCTGGGTTGTCACGAACCGACTGAAATATACTGTCTATGTTTTCGACCGTTCTCGAAGGCTTTGGACGTCCGGATTTTGATTTTTCCAGCGTTGAACCGGTCTTTTCAAACTTTCTGACCCATTTATCAATGAGTTTAGGGCTTGGCGCGTCATTTAAATGTCGAATATTGCAAAATTTTCTACGCGCTACAGTCGCTGAATTACCGTTTTTGTAAAATTCGCGTAAGCACAACGCATGGTCCGCTCCAGAGAAACGCTCCATAGCGACAAAATTCCCAGATCTAGGCTACCGAATTACATACCCCCCGCGCCCCTCAGAATAGTTCCGTTCATGCAATAACCAAAACGAATGTCACCTAAAATTTCAGATGTTTCAATTCTCCGTATTTACTCCTTTTTTTTTATTACAGGTGCTAGCTGCCATCTGTTTGATTCCCAATGGCCATGAGAAGGTATTGGAGGCAATCACAATGGCGGGCGAGTCTAGCAGGCGGCCGCGATTGCTGCCCATTATAGAGTGCTTAGATAGTAAATCACCTGAGAGCTTAAAGGTGAGTTATATGTTAATTTATTACAACTTTTTATACTACTTTATACCTACCTTCTATTGAATGCTTAATGTGTCAAATACATAACATAGAGGCATTTAGTTTCACCAATTTAAAACTAATATTTTTCTTAATAAACTAACATTCAAAATAATAACTCACATTCAAAATATTTTAACTTCTCTGTATTAGAATTTTTATGCAAATTGGGATGTGCATATTTAATATTATTAATTTATATTAATTTCGATTTTCAGAATGGTTGTATGCAACTGATGAATGCCATAATCACAGAACCCGAAGAATTAGAGTTCCGAATGCACCTAAGAAGCGAGTTTATGAGAACTGGACTTTATGATCTAATTGGTAAGGTTTACTTTGACACAAATAAAAAAATAAAGTTTAATATTATTTTGTAAACTTTTTTAATCAAGGCTATGTATTCCTTACAGAATAATTGGTTTTAAGTGTAACTATGATTGGTTTTACGCCAAACAATTCAAACATCAAGCTCAAAGATATAATTAAATGATAATAGTTTTCAGTCTTTGCATTGTAATTTGATTAATTGTCCATTAATTTTGATTCTCTGTATTGATTTTTCGAAAAACTTACCTTTTACCCAGTTGTACAAATGTATATTGATTTAAAATTTTCGTCCGCAGATGATCTGAGAGCTGCGGCTGAGGGAGCGAGACAGATACAAATGAATGTATTCGATAACCACGCCTCTGCCGACCAGGACGAGTTCCTAGCCAAGTTCGATGATGTCAGGTTTGATACGTTTATTTTCAATTTATCCTTTACATATACCTCCAGAAATGCGTTGATGTGTTATCAGTACCTTATCCCCAATCCTATTTCTTCAAAAATACCTAAAACTATTGTTATACTTATTTTTCAATTGATTTATAAGCGTAAGCTTTTTTTTTTAATTATTCTTCTAATTGTGCAATATTAATATTTGCAGAGTGGATTTCAACGACCCTAATGAATGTTTCGAACTAGTGAAAAACTTAGTTATGGACACCCCCGCGGAACCCTACTTATTGTCAATTTTGCAGCATCTACTGTTCATTAGAGACGATGAATTAATAAGGTGAGCTCCTCCTTCTATTTAAAACAGAAATTAATTCGTTATTAAGCTTTTATGAGTTAGCTAAGGAAACAGCCAGTAATTTACAAACGCTTTATTAAATTACTGTGGATTATGTACAATTTTAAACCAAAGATTAACCTAAAGTATTAGGAAATAACAACACAATCCTTCTCTTTTCTCTATTGTTAAACAGAAAAGCCCAAACTAATTAATTACTAGTTAAGTTTTGTTATCTTTATTTAAATATTAAATTTACTAATGTTTCTAAATTGTATTTCAGGCCAGCTTTCTATAAACTCATAGAGGAATGTGTCACACAAATAGTCCTGCATAAAAACGGGTACGATCCGGATTTTCGAGCGACGCAGCGGTTTAACATTGATGTGCAGCCTTTGATTGATGGACTCATAGGTTTGCATCCATACAGTTTGGATCCATACAGATTTCATATCTTCTTTAAAATAAAATAACTTTGTAATTATTTTGAAAAAATGCTTTCAGGTATAAGCCTACTTGACTTATCTATCCTCTATTCGCTAATTTTATAATCACCGAACTACTTTTTTATTAAAATATAAAATAACAGATTTATCTTAAATTTAATTGCTTACTGATAATCAGTTGCTATACCGTTATTAGCATTTCAAAATGATGGTCATATTATTTTTTGTAAGAAATTATAAAACTAGTAACATTATAGTTTATACATATTTTCAGAAAAATCTCGAGCGGAGGAAGAGCGCAAAATTGACGAACTGAAATCTAAATTGGAAGCAGCAATCGCTGCGAGACAAGAAGCTGAAGCTAGAGCGGCACATTTGGAAGAAAGGCTGAAGCAAGCTTCTACTCCTACAGGCCCTGGTGGCGTCTCGCAAGGAAATATCGCCGCTATAGCGAAGGTGAATAAATGCTAAATTTCGCACTACTTTGACAAACAATTTGAAGGCAGGGATCGGACGGCGAATTAATTAGGGGAATATACGAATGAGTTACTATTTGGTAAAATTATAAATGAGGCAAATTGGAGCTGAAGTTTCTTTAGATGTTCATTACGTTTTAATTATTATAAGTTTTTGCTACTTTGTTCCATGTTCTTTGCAAATAATAACAAAATCGAAATTCAACTTAATGTTTATGCATTGACAACGGTCTGCATGCATGTGTTATTATTTTTTACAAACTATTATTACTTTTTTTCGATAGATCAAAAATTTTTTACTCTCACAAAATTTTTTTGGAACACGCAGAAAGTGTTTGTGTACTTGTGTGTAGGTCAGAGAGACGTCGGCTGTGAGTGTGATTACGCGCGAGTCGAAGTGCAGCAGAACTAGATGTCAGATTGTTTCATGATATCGATAAAAGTACACTAACGATTTTCATGAGACGTAAAATTTTCAAAATTTGTTTAAATTTAAAATGTGATTTTTCAATTCTTTGGTTGCAGGTGATTGGCAGTCCAGGTGGACCACCACCACCACCGCCGCCGCCAATGCCCGGAGGTAAATCATTTCTACAATACTTCTCAAATCATTGTCGCATATGCATTATCTAAAATATCTGTTGCTTGTATTTAATACCATGGTAAAATTATTATTAATTACTTTAATCTTTTATATCTGATTGTATCTTTAATTTCTTTCTTTACGGGTCTATCTACTCCGATTTAAAAGCTATTTGGCTTAATATATAGAATTTAATATGTAATTTATAATAAAATGAATAAGATTTTAGCTCAAACATACAAAATATTTTTATACTTTCTATTAATACATTATATAAAAGTTGTTTTTTACTCTATAATTTTATTTAAAACACTGCTTTGGAATGAATATGTAACTCACACATGCATAATTTCTGTCACACCTTTGCATGCGCTCAATTTATCCGTGTGCGTCTGGTGTTGTAGGAGGCGGGCCGCCCCCTCCACCGCCGCCACCGATGCCGGCAGGTGGGTAGAGGGATTTATTTTTAATTTGTTTATTGCACGAAAGGCGAACTCCATGTTCGTAATAATGGTCGTGCCTTCAATTGTGAGTTCAAGTTGTAAGAAATCTGTGTGGAAATAAAAATATACCTATGTTGTTTGTGAGTTACTCGAAAGATATTTATTATGAAAGCAATATTTATACAGTTGTGTTATAATAATCGTTGATGATTTGCACATTGTAAAATATAAATCATTATTGTTCATATGATATACGTCTTCAGGTTCTGGTGGTCCTCCTCCGCCGCCTCCTCTGCCGGGCATGGGGGGGCCACCACCTCCCCCACCACTACCAGGCTGTGGGGGTCCACCGCCCCCGCCCCCAATGATGGGTGGACCAATGCCGCCGCCACCGCCTTTTGGAGGACCAATGGTGCCTAGAATGGTAATTTTCATTCTAATATATTTCAAAATAAACATGTTGCTAAAAGAAGGTGATTATAAGAGAATAAATCCGGAAATAACACTTCGCATTTTTTTTTTTTACTTAATACGGTATTTAGCAAGGAGAATATACAATAACACCTATAATAAATTTCGGTCTAGTTACCATATTTTGTTGCTACTTCATGTCTGTATTTATAATTGAATGAATAATTTCAGCCACAGCCAGACATACTTCCACATGGTTTAAAACCCAAAAAGAAATGGGAGGTGGAAGGACCACTGAAGAGAGCGAATTGGAAAACCATTGTTCCACAGAAAATGTCTGAGAAAGCCTTCTGGGTCAAGGTAATGCAATATCTTAATAATATTTTTTATATATGTATGTTATAGTAAGTTTTTATAGTTTTCTATTTGAAATACTATTAATATGTATATTCTTCTCACATCGTTTATTAAACAATAAACATTTCTCTTGCTCTTTTTAGGTGCAAGAAGACAAACTCGCATCTCCCGACATTCTCACTGGGTTAGCGCAGAAGTTCTCGAGTAAACCCGTCGCTAAAAGAAATGAAGATGCTGTTGACAAGTAAGTAGTTAAAAAGTTATTTGGAAACATTGCCAGCTTAATAACAGTTGCGTCTAGATTGTATTTCAAGTTATAGCAAATCAAAGAAAAAGATTAAACTACAAAAATATTTATTTCTCTTTTCTAATTAGAATAAAATTACCTATTAAATTCATCTTCTCGTTAACACGTGATATATTTAAATAATATTATATTGTGTATGTTATTGAACCCCATATTGATTGTCTTCCAGAGTGCACACATTGAAAAAAGTGAAGGATCTGAAGGTGCTAGATAGCAAAGCAGCGCAGAATCTGTCTATCCTGCTGGGCGGCTCGCTTAAGCATCTGTCTTACGAGCACATACGCACCTGCGTGCTTCGTTGCGACACCACTGTGCTCACTGCGGATGTGCTAGACCTTTTGATACAGGTAATTGTAAATTAAACTAATTGAATCAATCTACACTTATATAAATCAGAATCGTGACTAATTTACTGACTGACTGGCATATATATTAACACACAACCTAAACTATTGGCCCTAGATATACAAAATTTGTCTCATGGACTAGCGGTTTACAATGTATTGTATCCAGTAAGAATAGATTTTTTTAAATTCCACCTTTGAGTTGAGTAAAGAGAGGGTTCAAAGCACAATGAAAATTTATTTTCTTAATCGAAGGATTCGAAACACACAGCACAAATACTGGAGAGCAATTAATTATAATATTAAATAAAAAAAATTACTACACAGAGAAGCGGGTGGGTGCAAATTAACAGGATTCTTTTCAGTTTTAAAGATTTTAAAGAGAAAATACACTACTTATCCGAATGTGTCATGTTAATATAATATTAAATTAAATATTTATCATAATGAGCATAAGGATAATGATAGATAAATGATTAATCTTTAAATGTACCCCATAGCCGTTCAGCAGCTATATCCCTTCAAAAATATCCATAGAAACACAAGTTAAAATTATCCTCCGTCCCGTTTTTTCGTCTGTTAATCATTATTTCTCAGACATGCTATATAATCTAGAGTTAGTCAGTCGTAGCCTAGAGTATATCAGAAGCTAAATATGGATTATTTTGTACCCAAATACAACACCGAGATACGGGACATTAAGTTTAAAATTAAATAAATAAAAATGTAGGTTTTGTGTTTAGTTACTTTGTTTCCAACGTCAACACATTATTGACCGATAATTTTACTGAAAAATTGATTTCATGTCACCGGCTACAATTCTATAATCTCAAAAATAATATATAGTAATTTTTTTTTTAATTTTCATTATATAAAAGGATATATAATTTGTACCAGAGCTTGAAATATACTGATCAATAATTTCATAATATGGTCGCCAGTTATGAAAACAACGGCGATACGCATGCATCACGAGTTAACTCGTGAAGCATTCTTAAGATAAACTATTTAAAATTTTATTTTTATTTTATCCCCAGTATCTACCTCCAGCGGATCAATTAAAGAAATTATCGGAGCTAAAATGCAAGAGTGAGGAGTTGACGGAAGCGGAGCTGTTTTCCGCCACGGTCGCCGATATCAAGCGCCTCGTACCCAGGCTCAGAAGTTTAGCCTTCAGAGAGCACTATGCAGAGATTATATCAGAAGTTAAGCCGGTAAGTCCTCCGGACATTTTGTGTCTGGTATTTATAATAATTTCAGTTTTGAAACTGTCTCGTGGCGCTAGTGGTTCATCGCTTAGCTTGTAAACCAAAAGACACTGGTTCTTTACCAGACTTACGTGAGTAGCGGGATTTCATGGTCGAAGAGTTTATATAGAGACAGCTAGGTAAACTACCAACTTAAAAGTCAGTCTTTCGTGTTTACAGTAATATATATGAGAGGCAAAGTATTCTGGGCAAAAGTGAGTGCATACATTCGCTTCACATCGTGTGATTTTGATGTCACGTTTTAGCCCATATCTGATGAAAAGATATTGAAATATTTATTTATTGAATAATAATAAGAATGTTATACAATTCGTAACACAGTTCTATTCCAACAATAGCTGACGCACATTGAGTAGTTGCAATGAGCTTACGAATGCTTATTGTAAATAACCT
Source organism: Pharmacophagus antenor (assembly GCA_018245475.1). Classification (NCBI taxonomy): domain Eukaryota; kingdom Metazoa; phylum Arthropoda; class Insecta; order Lepidoptera; family Papilionidae; genus Pharmacophagus; species Pharmacophagus antenor. Next base: position 11,551 of record DWQX01004362.1, read on the forward strand.
TGTACTACAAGAACATACACAAAGACATCATCATTGTCATAAGGAATTCTAAAGTTCGTATGGAAAAAAGAAATGCATAATTTATATAACCCATTCATATCATGTCTTCAATTACTATCTGTGAATAATTAAAACAGATTGTCAACAAGATAATTGTGTTCAAAAGCAAACCATTGTCGATAACTATTTACAATGTTCATTTTTTTAACAGTTTATTAATTTTCGATTATAATTTCAGGACATAGTGTCGGGAACGGCGGCGTGCGAAGAGGTCAAGTCGAGTGGGAAGTTCGCCAAAATATTAGAACTGTTGTTACTGCTGGGCAACTACATGAACACGGGTTCAAATAACGCGGGCGCCTACGGTTTCGAGATAAGCTTCCTAACTAAGGTTTGTTTAGTAAATACCTGTTAACGTATTTAAAAAAATCTCTAGGAAAGAGGTCATCAGTCAAGTACATACAATTCACGATATTTAAAATAATTGAGCAATTATTTTTTATTGGACATTTAATAGAAAATATTATATAACTTGTATGGAAATTTTGCTACATTTTCGCGACAGTTTAACATTGGTTCAACGTCATATCTAATAAAATTAATATTTTCATATGTAACTTGCTTAAATTTACAGTTGCTACTAATAGAATTATAGAAATAATTGTACTATGTTGTAATTTATTCACAATATTATAAACTGTAGATTTTAGCTTCATTTCTTTTTTTTGTATCTTTTATAACTATAGTATTGATACATGTCTATTGACAGTGCACCCAAGATATAAAGAAAGCAAAGCAATATCTACATCGATTTTGATATACTGTTAAAATGGTCACACAATGCAGGACTGGTGCTTAATGTGCATAAAACCAAGACCATGTACATCAGTACCAGCCAGAATAGACAATATACCCATAAACCTTATAGCACATAGTCACCAATGCATGCATCGTAACTTGCACCCGTTCTCAATGTCCTACTTTTGATACAGTGTCTAGACAAAAGTATTTAGGTTTAATTATAGATGATCGACTAAACTGGGAACGTTACATTAACATCGTATGTGGCTGCAAGCTCCGTGCGATCCTGGCAAAACTATCTCTAATAAAAAATAAAACACATTTTTCAATCTTATTGTTGTGTAAAACACTAGGTGAACCCATTATTTAAATGGGTTGAGTTTTTATGTCGTAACGTACACCATACGTACACATATATTAACCAAATGTATGAGCTACAATTACGTATTCTAAAAACCATTGTTCCCGAAAAAGTTAAGAAACGGGTACTAGAATACACTATACCTTATCTAATTAATAAATTACTAATAAACGTGGACAAATCAATAACAAAAATGATTATCATATTAACATTAAAAAAAATATTTCCTGAATCAACCTGTTTAGTGTGAACCATTTTTTTTTCTGCGAATATCCATTTACAACGTGTTGCTCTATCTACTTCTGATTTCCTACCCTCAACTATCTGTTTTCTTACATTTTATTTAGCAATAAGATTACGGCGCACAGTAAAAAAAACAACGGTGGTTTTTATTGTATTTCCTTTTTCTTTAAATTGTGTTCATGTATATTAAATAAATGAAAAAAAAACTTTCGTGAAAATTAATAACTAAACATGTACCTTACTGTAACACATTTACCTTAAATGAATATGTAACTCTATCATCGATTTTTATTCTGTATACTTGACATAAGTCTGACAATTACAGTTGACTGCGACGAAAGATCTGGAGAACAAGCAAACACTCCTACATTATTTAGTTGAAACGATAGAGAGCAAATTTCCCGACGTCTTAACATTTGCTGAGGAGATGCCACATATAGACAGGTAAATAGTATATTATATTTATCATATTAAATAAAAAAAGATAAATATTCAATACTTTAAAAAAGGACAAATAAGTAAGAAAATTAATAAAGAAAATATTATGTTGGCGTTTAAATAAACTTTTGAATTATATGTAATGTAAAAAGTAAATGGCGTAACTGTAAATTTTCTTAATTACTTTTTTCAGGGCGGCGCGCGTGTCGATGGAGAACTTGCAGAAAGCGCTAAAGAAGATGGAGAACGATATCAAAGCGTTGGAAATGGATCTCAACAACTCGCGCGTGCCACAGTCGCCCGACGACCTGTTCCATGACACTATGAATGTATCCTTTAAAAACTATAACTGCTCACTAGCATTGTATTTGCAACAGATTAAAAATTTGATTCTTTAATTTTACACTTGATACTCGTTTCATAACACTAGAGGTTTAATTAGTTTAGTGACACACAGTAATGATTTAAGTAAGTAATTTTAATTGTTTTTTTTTTAATAATAAAAGTGCAGAAAAAACTAATACTGGTATAAACAGGTAACCTGCTATTCCACAAAATTAATTGCGCTGTACTAGTCAAATGTCGTTTATAGTATTAATGGATTTTTATTTAAGGGTTACTCCTATCGTATATATATAAAATTGTTAACTTACGTGGAGAAAGAAATATTCTTGCTTAAACTTTTTTAATAATGTATAATTTATTAAATAGTACTTTAATGAAATTTATTGCGCGTTCCAAAACAAAGTATGACTAACGTTAATGCAATTATGAGATTAATTACCTTAACCAAACGAAACAGGCCTTTGCTAAAGAGGCCCGTGAGCAATGCGACCTCCTTCATTCGATGTTCCGAAAAATGGAGGCGCTGTACGGTGAGCTGGCGGAGTACTACGTTTTCGATCCACACAAGTACACACTCGAAGAATTCTTCTCGGATATCAAAACGTTTAAGGACTCTTTCATTGTGAGTACCTAACTACCTAACTATACTGGTATGCAAAAAACATATATTATTTATTCATTTTGAATGCGTCCGTGGCGCAGTGCCTTTCGCTTGCCGTAAAACACGAAGGTTCGATTCCCGGGTACATAAGGAATGGAGTATAGACGATAGAAGGGTTTTTCGAACTCGCCCCGCTGTCAGCTTCAATATAAATCTGCCGCCGCCACAGTAGGATTACTGTGTTCCGGCAACCATACAAGTGAGAGCAAGGGAATTCTGGGCGAGCGCGCTTTATCATCTCCGACCTCACTGTCACTAACATCTTGTGAAATAAAGGTAAACTCAATAATAAGAATTTTTTGTTTTTAACTGTTGTGGCGATAATTACTTATCATCGTGAGCTACTAGCATTTTTCTTATTATCTCTATAAAAATAAAAAATAATGATACTGTCAGGCGGCGCACCAGGAGAACATTGTCGCGAGGGAGACTGAGGAGCGTGCGCGGCGTGCGCGCGAAGCCCGCGCTGCTGCCGAGAGGGAGCGCCGCGACCGGCAGCACCGCTACAAGCAGTTCGTCGACATGGAGCGCGCGCAGGACGGCGTCATGGACAGGTGCGCCACACACGCACGCACAAGCACATATCACATAGGCGTAGTAGTTAAATATTTGATAGCCGCGTGGGTCTACGGCCACCGACACCGTCATCAAATTTAAGCAATTTATGCATTATTACCATCTTTCATAACAGTGTAAAATATAACTCTAGTGTTCATTTAAAAATTTTTATAAAATATGTATTGAATAGTAGTAGTAGAAATGTTAACTGTTTCAAGGGCTTGACAGTCAATCTTTTGGACAATTACTA
>DWQX01004363.1:0-15206 GCA_018245475.1 Pharmacophagus antenor
ATATATTATATATATTATATTATTGTAAACAGTTTTGTAATTTTAAAATGACAGAAAATTGAAAAACTTTTAAATATTGTTGTTTTAGACTGTACCGGTTTTACTTTGCGGCCAGTTGCTGGTTTACTATCTTCTCGAGATTTCTTAGCGGGACTTGCATTCCGCGTGTTCCACAGTACACAGTACATAAGGCACCATTCTAAACCTTTGTACACACCGGAGCCTGATGTTTGCCATGAACTACTTGGCCATGCTCCTCTATTCGCCGATCCTGCTTTTGCTCAATTCTCACAAGAGATCGGTTTAGCATCACTTGGAGCACCGGACGATTACATTGAAAAACTTGCAACGGTAAAGACAGTATTTTTTCATTTCAAATTTGCATGAACTCGGATTCCTAATTTGTAAAGTAACTTAAATCTCTAGACTATAATGATATTAAATTTATACATCTAAAAGTAACAATTACAATTTATAACGAAAATGACAATTAATTTATTTGTCTATTCCCTGCAGTGCTTCTGGTTCACGGTGGAGTTTGGTTTATGTCGCCAAGATGGTAACCTTAAGGCTTTTGGAGCTGGGCTTCTGTCATCATTTGGAGAGTTGCAATATTGTCTTTCTGAGAAACCCGAACTAAGAGAATTTGAGCCCGAGATAACAGGGGAACAGAAGTATCCCATCACAGAGTATCAACCCATTTACTACGTGGCTGAAAGTTTCGAAAGTGCAAAGGAGAAGATGATGTATGTATTGAATTTAACTAATTTCATAATGACTATGTAATGGAGTTGTAGGAATTTAGAATATATAGTTATATAGTATAAGCATTCAGTGTTAAGTAGTATTGAGTGTTCGTATAGCAATATATTAATGATAAATACTTTTTAGTCTCTTCTCGTTCCTTTCGTAAAGGGTGTTCACTGCTTTCAAATATAATATGTGTATAATTACGATACTAATGGTGTTTAATTATTTCCGCAGAAAATTTGCACAGACTATACCACGTGACTTTGGTGTGAGATATAATCCCTACACGCAAAGCATCGACATTTTGGACTCGCCGAAACAGATGAAAGACTTGCTTAAAGAAGTGCACCAGGAGATGGGTCTTTTGTTAAACACCATGGATAAATTGTAGAAGATTAGCATACATTATATATATGAAAACAGCTTTAACATTTAGCAAAATATATAAATTAGATATTCACTATAGCTGGACAAAGTGTTAGATAAAGTGACTACATCGAAGACAAGTTTAGATATAGATTATAAGTATACACTATTATTATTTAAAATACTATAAAACTTCTTTATAAATAATTTTGTTTTTGTAGAATCATTCTTCTCCGGCTGTCTACAAAAACGGTTTGTGAATAATAGACAATTTTGTTCGGCCGGGCCGTATGTAAAAATTCTAACCTGAATTAACTTAAAAAAATATACGCCTACTATATTTGTTTCGAATTCATATAGGTAGAAGCCGTAAAAGTTAGTGTAAAATCGATGTTATTTATAAAACGAAATATCTTTAGAACGTCAAGTTTGTTTATTAACGTGACAAAAATTTGGATAAAAAATAGTTTTAGTATTAAACGTCATTGTAGAAAAATAGCATTCATTGCTTACTTGCAAAATTATTGTAGTATTTACTATATTTATTTAATCTTACTTTATATTGAGAAATCAAATATCAACGTGTCATGGATGAAATAATTATTGATTGAGAAAAAAAAAGCTTAAATGATCATTGCTTTAAAGCGAGCAGATTTTAACAGATAATGGAAGCAGGCAAAGAACATTGGCACAACGCGGCCGTAACTGTGTTTTACGACGACGTCTAAAGATACTTTTACGACTGAGAAATATTTCAGATTTCTCAACCATAAAAACTATTGTTGTAGAGTAAGAAAATATATCATGGTTAAAGATTAATGTCCAATTGGTTTTTTATTATACACCATCCATCCCATTATTGAATGCAAAGCTAATAAATAAACATTGGCAGTTATTGTTAGCCGGTCGCAATATTTAATTGGAAATAATTAAAATTTATCACAAACGACGTTTCTAGTCAATTACAATATAAGTCGGATGCCTTATGTCTTTTATAATATTCTCCTATTTATTTTTCAGAGTACAATCTGCACAAAACGGAATTAAAATATATTATATTCATACATAGTATATATTGTTAAAAGAATTTACTTACAATTGCATAAATCGCTTTAGTTTCTAATTTTTTTCGTGACAATCAAGTTTATTTCTGTTTCGACTATTTTTTGGATTGTTAAGTAATGGTTTAATGATTACTTATAACCGTGTAATAAATGTTTTATTAAAAAAATATGTTACATATTTAGAATAAATTGCGTAAAATGAAACCACTTTTAATTAATCAACATGATATATTTATTAATTTGTACACAATAAACTAAGTACCTAGTACTTGTCTAAAGCTAGTTACATTTATGAAATGACGAGACGATGAAATAACATTTTATCATGCTAACACTATAAAAAACGCACTAGAAAATTTACAATAGAACTTCGAAATATATTAAATTTATTTACACTAAAAGGAGGCAAGCTATTATACAGGTGATTTTGTGGTATGAATTAATTTACAGATAAACTATATGTTTCCGAATCTCTAATATGGAAACGAATCTGAGTAATAATAATTGGTATCTGTTGACAATGTTTTTCAATCGTTTAAAATGATTTTACGGGAAAATTGTCGTAAATATGATGTTGTATATATTGTCATTAGTCAGTGCTGCCAACAATGAACTAAAGTTTACAGAAATGGCGTCATAAAATTTTCCCACGCTTTTAAAAAATAATCTGTTTTTTTTTTGTTTATTAAATCCATTATGTTATATAGCAACTCGGTTTCAGATTAAATATTTATCTAATGCACACCGTACACGCATCGGAACCTCCGGTTCGCGGCAACAGCGAAATTAATTTTATCACAGTTACTAGAAATAAATAAATAAATATATTTTTTACAATAACACTGAGAGTAAAACTTCTTAAATTTAAATAATATTAAGTGTACACTCTATTTTTACAAACACAAATAAAAATTGTACTACAATTAAAAATTAATCTAGATAGTCCTAGCGGGACATAAATTTTCTTTACTTCACGACATGGAAACGAAAATTTACAAAAAATAAATAATAGTTAAATGTAAAAGTTATTTCTTATTAATGAATGCTTCCTGAGATACACCAGCATTCTTTAAAATTTAGTCCTATAGAATGAGGTCCAATCTACTGCTCAATATTTTACTTTGATAATGTGTAATGCTATTATTATTATTAATATTGTATAAAATATTTATATTAAGTTTTATCTATGCTCGTTCGAATAATAAACAATTGATTGATTGAATAATAAACAATGACGAAGCGTTATATTATATAAATATTGTTAAATTTGTGTAATGTTGAAACATTACATGTACAATGTTGAGTGATATTTTTTTAAAAATTACAAGTTACCTAATTTCTTATATCTATTGTTTATTTGTTATTAATTATAAGTTTTTTGTTATCATTATTTTTAAAAAGGTAACCACTGTTATTTTGGGACAGTTCATATATAAAACCTTGTGGTATTAAACACAGAAAAGGTGCTAATAATATCGATTATTAGTACCTTTGTAATTTCCAATACAGAATCAAATATTATTAATATCTGATCAAACTTCAAACATGGTAAATATGATGAAAAAAAAATTGTATTTAACCCACAACACGCAGTTTGCGATGTTAAGAGTAGTGCTCGGGAATCCTTTAAGGGATTAAATCTTTAAAGACTGAACTATAATTACAGTTGATGTTACTTTGAAAAACCATATAAAAAATATGCAAAATTGGTAGTGGATCAACCAGCAAGACTTTTTATTCATTACACGAACTCTGAAGTGGAGGCAGCATGTAAGACCCACAGCCTTAGGTCGTCCTAACTCTGATTCGATACACGTTTTTATATGTGCCTATGGTAAAGGGTGGATACGAAAACGGATGATAGCATTTGAATGGATCACGAATGTAAAATAAACATAAACATTTAAAACAACTGTCTTTAAAAAAAATTAAACGAGACAAAGTAAAGTAGAAGTAATTAGACTTAACGCCTAATCTACACACGAAGCCGGAATGTACTCGTAAAGTTTAAATCTAAATTTCCTTTATACAACGTGAGTAAAGAATAAAATATTTCGCATCATGAGCTCGAAGCAGCTTAAACTTCGCTCTGCATGCAGTGGATTGATGAGTCTTCGGACAGCTCATCCATTGAAGAGTCCGTGAAAGAAGTGCCGTCTGAAAAATGAAACATGTAATCTTATTATAACTTGTTTATATCATTAAAGAGAGTATTCGTTAATACAGTGTAATAAAATAATAGTTTGGATTTTATTACTATTTTGAGCAGTGAGAAAAAGGAAAAGTTTGTGTTATCCTAATTTAATTTTATGTCGGCTATGAATTAACACTTGATGTCTATTTAACTTGATATTAAATTATTGAGGTCGTAGATAGTGAAGCGTCTTATTCCAGAATATTCTGGCTGGTAGAAGTATGATACATGCACAGAACAATGCTGTTTCGACAGTACTGTTGACATCGTGGGTGGCAGTGAGCAATAGCTCGCGAATCACCGGATTCGCGAGCCAGTTTCGATGAAGCTGTAATAGTCGTCAATAAGACTAACAGCGCAAACTTCATCGAATCCAGTAGTGGCAGTGAGCCAGGGGGATTCAAAAAACCCTATCGCCTCCAGACACCGATACTTTTGACTGCCTTCATAGCGCAATGAGTAACTCGGATCAAAGCAATAATGGAGTCTGGATAGTGGTAGAGTTTTTTAAACCCCGCCTGGCTAGCTACCACCCTCAATGTTAATCTGCCGCAATAACAGTATTGCTGTGTTCCGGTAGTCTTACTTGTGAGTGCCAGAAGTTTTTTGAGCGAACACGCTTTACCTTACTTTACCACCTACGGTCTCATTGTCAATTAACATCGGGTAAAATCGAGTTAGCCTATAACTGATAAAGAAAAGTCATGTGGCCTTAGAATTGAATCCGGGCCGTCTGTGTTATAATGCAAACGATAGGTTTGCGCATAGGTGGCATTCAAATTATTTCTCCTCTTCATAAATACACAATATTTAAGATATTTGGATACACTTTAAATTTAATTACACTAAAAAGTAAGTGACACAGAAGAACAAATAATCAATTTCGTACTCATTGTAAAAAAAAAAAATTGGTCTACTTAAGTAGTCGACAATATGAATAATGCGTAATAAACATGATTTGACTCACCTATCGGGACAAAAGGTGGTTTGTTCTGGAATGAATAAGTGAGGTGGAGGTTGATGGGCCGCCCAAACCCCGCCGGATCTGAATCCCGAGGCATTACTGCAATCAACGTATGATACTAATTTCACAATAGATGAAATACATTCCCACAAAATCACTAACAATTCGCATTTCAATATACGTTCGCCAAAATGCAGCAAGCTGGCTGTCACGGTGCATATAAAAATATAAATAATGAATAACGCAATCTTAATGCTAAAACGATAAAGTATATATAAACATAGGACTTGTTGTAAGCTTACTAACGTTGGTTTTGTTTTCCTTTGCCCGTGTGCTGATGCTTCTTTTGTCTGGCACGGCTGTTCTGGAACCACACCTGCGTTACCCTCTTGCTTAGCCCCGTAACCTGTGCAATCCTCTCTAGATCCTGACCATCCGGATTCGAGTCCAGTTGAAAGTTAGCTTGTAGCACTTGCAGTTGTTCCTCCGTGAATGTTGTCCGCACTCGTTTTGCCTTGCTTTTGTGGTAACCTTCGGAGTCGCAGCCGTCTATAAATTCAACGAACTTTTATTAATGTTATAAGTAAATACGGTTTAGATTGTACTTGAATAATTAAAACGAATAATTTGAAATTTGCATAATAAGAATAACAAATGACACTGGGCATATGAATGAAGTTGAGATATGAACACAAGGAAAGCTTATTACCGATGTAGATATATGATCATATGAACTACGTTATCGCAGTTAAAGCATTGTCAGAAATTAAAAATGAATAACAACTTTCGTACGTATATGTAATTTTTTTTATTCAGGCAGCAATATTGACACTGCGAAAGAAATAACAACTAAACAACAAAAATGTGTCTGAATTACTAGCACACGAATGTATTTACCATCGGAAGAAATAGAACCACCGTCGAGAGTTTCCAGGTAATGCGGCTTGCAAAGCACTCGATCTTCGTGCAATGCAAACTGCTCTCCAGTGGAAAGCTGACGTCCGCAGGCGTCACAGGCGAAGCACGCGAGATGGTAGACCTGCTCGCGTGCCTTGCGCACCCAATCGGAGGAGGAGATGCCGCGACAGCATTTGGAGCACTTGGCACCGAAACTCCTGAGAACAACGAGCCTCCCGTTAAGTTAATAAAGGTTGGCAAATCCTAAATTTACGATGTGCAAGAATATTTTTTTAAGGATACTAGATAACATAATAAAAATAGAATGACAAAACATAGAAATTAATGTGTATTAAGAATTATTTATACATATAAATTAATTATAAATCATATAAAAAAATTGTACGAATAGTTATGCGCAATGCTGAATTGAACACAGAATCTAATTCAATTTCGCTGAGCAATACACGTAGACATAATTGAGATGAAGTTGCATTACAGACCTGCCAATAATCTAATTTATAATAAGCTAGTTAATATTACATAACCTATTGTCAACCATTTGATAGTTTCCAACTTAGTTAATAGCAATTAGTGTTAACTTATTATTCAATTGGAATATCTTAATATTTCAAATCAAATGAATTCCTTTTAATTTTATTTAATAATAATGTCCAAAGGGCTCCGCATATTGAGCAATTGATAAGAAAAGTTGACTTTACTTATTTATCTGTCAATACGTAGGTTGAACGAAAATGTAACAAAATCTACATATACGAGGCGGTGATCGATAGGATCAAAGAAGGAAAAAAGGTCTTGCTTTTACTTATTCCAGTCACAGAATTTTCGTATAAGCGTGTAACAAACATTTGTTTATAGTCAAACATATTATTTGCTACAACATGCCCAATACAGAATTGGTTGTTTTCCCGATGGGATTTATCTAATTATAGAAAATTATCACCGCTTAAAAGAAATGAGAAAACAAATCATGTACCATACGCTGCACTTCCTTTATTAGAATTCATATTTTTGGTAAACAGGACTATTTATTCATATGGCAATCCAAAGTAGTAATTATTTTTCCACGAGAATATTAATTGGGTGCTTGACCTCAGCTACTTTAAGTAAAAATATTTAAACAAAAACGTCTTCGATAATTTTGATTCCGCAGCGGTCGAATAATTAAGTTTTTTTTTTTAAATTATCAAGAGCTAACGCATTGAAGCAACATCATGTTATCAAAATACATATAATCAGAATGATGTCGATATCTTAATTCTCAAGAGGTTCGTGACGGGAGCAGCGTGCTTTAGATTACAACATAAAAAACTTCGAGAAAGTAAAGTGCGCTTCATTTGAGAAACGATTTTTACGAATAAATTTTTACCGCCAACGTGATTACGATTTTTTTTTATTCGGTCATACATCGCCCCATTGAGCGGCGCTCACACCTAAAGCAAGCTTACGGAAACGATCGTTTAGAAATTAATAATTCTGTTAAGATCTTGCTTGACCGGGTTCAATTTTTTATTTCAATAAAACCACACGATCATAAGCACGATGCGGCTAGCTAACTTGTGATAGATCATTTATTACCGCCTGTGTATAATTACCTACACATTATTTATGTACAATGTATATCAGTGATAGGAGACCTAAGTGCTAAAAGTAAACAGAATTAATTGTTACCTTCTCAGTTTACATGATACCGTAATTTTTAATTTAAGCGATCGTGATTCGATCGCGAACATATTGGTTGTCTACTTGTCTATTAAAAAGATGAAATACATCAGACAGCATGAAATGATTCACATAAAACTATAGATCATACATATATATCACTTGGGTCCGGTATCTAAATAATAATGATATTATTTGCGCAGTATAAAAAATGTGTTACAAATTGAATTCTGAAATTTTTTAGAATAAGGTAGGACTTTAATAAATAACAAAAAAGAAGGTTCTCAATTTTACTGATATTTGTAGTTCGTTTTTTCATGAATTATACTTTTTTTATACATCGGACCCTATTTTGTTTATTAGTTTTATATTACACCATGTACATCGTAGTTAGTTTTACAGATAAAAAAAATATGTTAACGCTGCGGACATAGATATAGATATTTATTAATCTATTTCTTTCTTAATAATCATTGATTTATTGTTTTTTGGTGAAAAAGGATCATCGTTGCCATTGCACCCGCCGCGACAAATACATTCCGGGTTGTGTTTCATTATGAAAAAAAATAAATAAAAAAAAAGGTACATTGAATGCTTACAAGGTGCCGGCCCGGCGCGGCGGCAGGCGGCGCGTTTATCGCGACACAGCCTCATTACCATTTCGCGGGCCCTTAATATTTAATTAATTAAATAAACTCGTGCAACACTCCATTAACACGCTATCATATCGCCGCTGACGTTAAAACGGCTTGTTTGTTTTTGACTGCGGATTCAGGGGCCACTTTATGCGGTCGCCTCGAATGCTAAGATATCCTTGCTTAAGGGATTTCACCGTTACACCTCGATAGCAATAGTGGCCGTAATTATGTCACAACTGTAGCTTGTTGAACAGTCCAAATAACGGTGTTTATAATAATATTGAGGTAAGCCTTTTAGTTCGTACAAAGTATTTAATAAGTTAACACGGTGAATTGTTTGCCGTGCAGTCCGTTTTCGGTTACAATTAAATCCATTTTAATTGCTTTTTGAGCATTGTAAGTGAAATTATTATTCTAATATTTTGGTACAATTAAAGAGAGGATAATATATATGCTTTGTTTTTTTTTTGCCTTATATATATATATATGTAGTTGTAGTTCCAATTTTTATAATTCGAAGTGTGGTTACAATTTGTTTTTTATCTACTATGGGTTAATTTCACCTAAGCTTCACGCAATCTTAAGTGACAAAACATAGTAATACTGTTATAGCGGCAGATTTAGAATGTGAGGATTCCGTTATAGATATAACGGATAGAATAAATTTTACGTGTAAATAGAATCGTAGTTGGCATTCTGGCCATTATAACAATATATGTCTGACGCATTTCTTGCTTATAAATCACTACAACAAAAAAAGCAGATTAAATTATTTCTGATGTTTAATTACATTTATGAGTCATTTGAAATATAGGGCCACTTCAACATTAAAAAAATTGAATGGTAAAATTCTATATTTTGTTAAAAATGTAAACAAGACCCACCGAAACATTAAAGTTAAAGCGTTAAAAGTTTTGTTACGCTTTAAATTTTATTAAAAATTATACAATTAGCAAGAATTGTTCAAATCTTCAATTCAGATCTTTTTATCACTTAGGTACCGTTAAGTTGGCAACTCGGAATTTAGTTTCATTTCCAAACTAAAAAAAAATACAGACTTTAATCGACTATCGATTCAAATAAAAGTCCATTTTGTGTATTACCAAATTATCATTTTACTTATTTCTTATAATTTTGTGTTTATGCTGTAATCACTGTTGAGGCTGTTCTTTTCATTGAACCAAAATATCGTACAAGAAGCGCATCCATAAGCGTAAAGCTGTTTAAATTTAGATTAATTTATCTATTAAAATAACATATACGATTCAATCGATAGTACAAGTCATATAAATTTATTGCACTCTAAAAAAAAAGTATCCGAACATTTACCGCGACTAACTGATGCACTTAAATCTAACAATTGTGTGCTCCATCGTCATGTGATTTCCACAACACACAGTATTGAATGCGTGTTGCATAGAGTGCAGAATCGTATGTACAACGGATATTAATTTGCCTCGTACAGGCTTATCGGCGTTATCCACACCAATGTTTCAAAAGCACAATTTGCATTTCAAAACCCCGTACTAGTGGCCGTAGTGCTACTGTCGGCCAGCGCCACTTATCGGTACTTATTAACATTTTGTCGCCGCTTGAATCAATTAAAGGCGACCCTCGCATAGTAATTAACAAAGTGACAGATCAACAAGTTTTAACACTCGGCGGTAATGAAGATGTCGCGTAGTGGCGGGAGATAAACAGCTTGAGATGCGCTTTACGGGCGGTGGTCCCGGATTCTATGTCTCGTGCATGCATATAGGTGTGCGCCAATATACGCTTGAATGGGTAGTGCGAATTTTTTTTTAACTAATATGATGATTCTCTGAAAAGTTTGAGGTTGGATAAGTTGTAAAAAAATGCCCGAGCTTAAGTAACCAAATCATATAATTTGTTAGTGATTTTTTTGTTATATACATCAAAAATGTTTGTTCTTGTTTCATATAGTTTGGTTTCATCCAACCTCCAGCAACACCAATCTATTTAATCCATTTTTTTTTATCTATCCTTATTTCATTATCATTATTTGTTATCAGTATAAAGAATTACATACGCGCTGGTGATGGCCAAGTTGTGATGTGCAAATTTTGTTCGGCTTAGAACAGCGTAGTGCAATTGGTGAATTTACAAAGCTTAAGAAATTTAACACGTTATGAATTTAAAGGTGACCAGCTAAATGGTGATGTTTAACTGATTACTATAAAATTATACACGAAAATGTAAAATAATAATAATAGTGAAAGTTGTATGGATTTCGAATTAAGTAAATATACTAGCAGAATAGTGATAGCGGATTTCAGCTATATGATAATAAAGCGCTAATTACATAGGATGGTAATTTCGACATATTACGAAAATAAATATAACAATTTTGAGAAGTTAAAATGATTAACAACTAGTGTCCCCATGTGAGAAAAGAACGCGCTCATCCGACAATGCTGTACGTGAATGGAAAACCCGACCGCCGCGGGCGTACATCGTAAATCCACACTCGTTGATTATTCCTGCCTCCCCCACCTCCACTCACATTTAAGTACCATTCAGCCAGGCCATTAAGTCGATGACATGATTTAAATTATTTGTTTTAGATACAAAACCCAATCTAAGTTACATTTGAATGTTATGCGTATTCGTTTGTAAGATTCACGCGGCGATGGACAGCGCCAGCGGCGACATGTCGACAAATCGAATGCGCGACCACAATAGCGATCTAATAACCAAACCAGCGCCCGAATATCGATGACTGATAGCTCAACGCATGAGCTTTAATTGCTTTACGCTTATTGAGTTATTGGGCCTGCGTGACTCCTTTGTTGTCGATAATATTGTAACGACTGAAATACCGTGCATCCATTTTCGTAACTCGAACGAAACATTTACACATAAATAGAGACAAAAGACAAAAGTCTTATAATACTGCGGCTTCAATGTCGGGGATTAAGCCAAAACTGAATAATATTTGAATATCATCAGCGTCCTTTATCCGTTTATATAGCAGATGTCTTCAAGAGCAAAGTGATAGGCTGATTCTAAATGTACAGTTTACGCAAGATTATTGAATACCGCTACGTCATTTCTAAGTAGGTATGTGAAAAAAAAACAATATAATTTTGGTAAATAGGACACGAATTATAAAATATGTATATTAATTATGAAAGATTGGTCGTATTTGTACATTGATGAACTTGGGAAATCATTCAGCCGCATCCAATTCGAGAAACAATCATGTTCGACCCAAATGAAAACGATAAATTCATAACGAAACTTACGAGCCGTATCGAAGTTATCGATGTATTTAATACATTGAACACTTTGAATTAATATAATTGATAGATATTCATATGAATACGCTTAATATAAAGTCGTATAAAGGTTGCATTCGTCTTCGAATCGAGATTTTAAATCCATTTCGACTTTGTAACGGCGACAGCGTTCTATTTACATACATTTTGGGTCCGCCTTATGATTGCAGCACGAATCCAATCGCCCATTGTTTCATATTCAGATGAATACGTTTAATATAAAGCCGAAAAGAGGATGCATTCGACGTTGAATCAAGATGTTAAGTCCATTTCGACTTTGTAGCGGCAACAGCGTTCCATTTGCGTACATTTTGGGTCCGCGTTATGATCGCGGCACGAATCCAATCGCCCATTGTTTAATATTCAGAGTGAATCGATTAAAGGAAAGGTTTATTTATGTGACTAGAGATTAATTAAACGCAGAGGCGACATGGTGCATTTACATAAGACATGGCGCGCGCATTTGCAGGCAAAGGCAGTGTGGGCGCAACATCGCGTGAGTGGCGCGGCCCGATGGCGGATTCGGATATTGACTCCCGTCTCATACTTCAGCGATATACCTGGACGTTTCACAAAATGTGCCATAACTATTAATTTATGATCTCCATGCGCGAGATTGTACACGACGTAGGCAAAAAATTGTAAAACTTATCATTAATACTGTTTTTTATTTATAAATACCGTTACGTTGATTCGAATTGGTTCGAATCTGTTGATATTAATAATATTATATATGTAAATAAATAAAGTTATTACATCATAACAGGGAAAAATATTTTATTATACTTAGGAACAGCAGGCAGTGTATTTTTATCATAATGGAACGCACCCATTGATCATCACCACAATCATTCATATAATTACTTAAAAACATTTTAGTAATTTTATTAATTTTAGTCGCAAAAGTGAATACCGAAATTAGTCATTTAAATTAATGATTTAATGCATTCTATTTTTTATATTATACAAATTAATATACCTTATAAATATGATAACTTCCAACAAGATTTTGAAATATCCCTGAACAATTTGACTATTCGACGTAATAGATGTTAGATTATCAACTATACATTACTATGAAATATCCGCATAGGCCAGGAACAAATGTACATAGATTAGAATCAGTCAGGGAAATCCGGAAATTATGTAATTTTTCTTTTTGGCACAAAACAATTTATACTTTACATAAAACAAAAAAAAACTTTACAAATTATAATGGATCTTTGATTCTGATGAATATTTCAGAACGAATTTAGCATATTTCGTTTCCAATCTCCTTATATCGAACGTTTTCTACAATAACGACACGTTTCGGAAAGGGCAGTTTTATAGTGGACCTACTACAAAATTGCCCTTTTCGGAACGTGTTCAGTTTTCAGTTTGTTATTTACTTTGAATCTATGATATCTATAAACAAATAAATCTCACATCCTACTAAAGCACTAACATTAACCTGTTAATTCATTGACTTTGGAAAATATTATGAGGTTAATGGCACATAACCTAATATGTCGTTATTATTATAAATCTGCGATATATTATTAGTTGTTTAACATATACTAATGCTATTATTTGTTCATTTATCACTTCGACATCCAGCGACACCACAGTGATGTCGTTTTATTACGTGTTAAAAGTAACAGATGAACAAAAACCGATAAAAACATTTTTCTTGTGCCTTTCGTTCTTGTTATAATATAGAACTTAAGCGTTTAAACGTTTTTTTATTACACTTCGAACCTATATTTTATTTGATTTCCATAAATTCATAAAAAAGTCCGCTGAAATATGCGGACGACAAAGCGGTAAGCAGTTAAAATTCTTTACTATAATAACCTTCAGAATCACAATAAATAGTGATCAGTGTAGTGGTCTTAAAGATAGAAAGGAAAAGCATTATTACTCATAAGCCTATTTATTCTGACAGGAACATTTTGGATAAAAAAGTGAATTTTCAACTCTTTATCATTCTTTGACAGTTCCTTTTTCACCATACCAGTTCGTAATCATAAATCTTTCATTAAGTTTCCAGAAACACTTGTTTTCAATTTAATTTAACGCTGTAGCACATCCTGCCCGGTACAAAAGGGGCGGACGCGTGGCGGCTCTCGGCTTCCAGTCAAAACGGCGCACTAAATAAACAATGAACAGATGATATATCAACAAAAGCAATTACTTACGACGCCGCCGGCGAGCGCCGATTTACGTACCTGGCAACACCACTCGTTATGCTCACCAAACAAACGTTATTTAAAATGTCACGCGGCTAACGACCCTTATACGTTCATTTATTGAAATAGCAACATTATTAATGTCTCATGAAATATAACCGTTGAATCTAATACAACCGATAAAAGTAAATGCAACAGATCACGAACGTCATAAATCTGAAAAACGTAGAGGACTAACTACTAAATGTTTTTAACATGTGACTCAACATACATTTCACGTTATGTTAAGTTACAATGAGGTTATATATAATGAAACTTGAGCACGTTCAATATACTCAAGTCGTCATATGACTGTCGGAACACGGTAAATGATATGACGGCAAACTGACGTTCAGGGTGGTGGCTATGAACATCAATGACCAATGAAATGATTAGATGATTTTCGCGTTCACATGGTAGCAAGTTTTAAATGGGACGTCACATTAACAATTATTTCACAGAAAGAGCTTCGACCATTGGAGAATATAACAATGTTTACACAATAATTTTTGGACTGCTGAAACGGACGTTAGTCTCTGCGAGGTATTTTTTTTTTAGTATTTATACTGCCGAAGCGAGTACATCGGCGAGGTATTGAGGTCCCTTTTAGTTAATAGTCTTATCAGTCAAGTAAAAACTAGTTTCGTTATTATGGTATGAATCAATCATACGTCTAATCAAGATTTGCATAATCAAAGAAACTCAACGCGAGACATGTACTGTTAGTACATTTTTATAATTAAAAAGATTTTGTTGTTCCAAAAGCATTGGCGATTTAATAAACCAATCAAAATAACCGAACGGTTTTCCATAACCAAACGGTGCAAGACGATCCGACAACAAAGACACTAATTATGTGTAAGAGATAAAAATAGACGTAAATGCTATGTGGAATCATCGACACTTAATGTCAAGGATGGGGGATCTGAGACTGGGGCCGCGCGGCCGCTCTTATTCCGTTCACAACACTTGACACGCCGTGACCCGCCATTGCCATGCCCGCAGTAGAATAGTTTGTTAATATCCATCGTTTTGATACATACTTATTAAAGTCTCTTACATTCGTCGCCGCCGATCAAGTGGTACGAGTAAACCATGACAGTACCCGTAGGATGGATTTGACTATATATATATATATATA
>DWQX01004364.1:0-15202 GCA_018245475.1 Pharmacophagus antenor
TAATTTAATTATTATTTTTCTATAATTATAATATGAAACAATGTGTCAAAAATATGTAAAAGTTATTTTTATTGTGGTAAAATTGATGAAAAAAGTATAAAATCAATTTTAAAGAAATAATATGTTCGCAGACTATATTACAAATTAATAATTCGTTGACACTTGATATATTTTTTTTTAAATAAACAGGCACGAGTCGCGCGTGCTGCGCCGCGGCCGGGGCACTTTTGACGCGGCCTCGCTTGCCGTGAGCTTAGTTTGAAGGCGGGGCGGCTCCGCCCCGTCGCTTTTCGCGTCTGACTCTACCTCTACACGTTACTTTGGACTATGCGAATATCTCACACCAATAAGCACACGTATAGTTCTGTGGTGGTCTTTTTGATCCAATGTTTTCAAAATAGTTTCTAATTTCGGACACTAAAATGTATACAAGTTAAATAATCGCCTATTTTAGAAACGAAATCGATTTTAGATATAGACATTTTTTATCACGACTTCTACGTCAGTTAACTACGACTGCATAACCGTAGAGTTTGTAGAGTTTGCCTAACATTTAAGGGGTAACTCGACGCTAACCCCCTTTAGGAGGGGGACTTCGATTTTGGGTCAGCTGTTAAGCGTCCGTTTTAAGCTTTAATTTGTGGCATTACGGCTCTGCGCTGGCTCGCCATTTAGAGTAACGACGCCGTATATTTCGCGAAACGTATTTGGACGGATATTACTCTTTTCAATTACTGTAAAAGCGGTATCGGGTTTATTATACAGAGATTTTACGTTAACTCTTTTTTTTTACGTTACGGATAAATTATAACGGTAAACATGCAACGTTACATTTTTGATTTTCTTTTAATAATTGTTAATAAAAATTAGAACATTGAAAGAACATAGCTCATGTGATTTTCTATTCTTTTAAGCTCCAGTTTTTTATAATAATTTGAAATACATATATTAACATAAGATATTATATAAAAGAGTAAATTAAGGCTCTGCTCTCTAATTTAGTACAATGACATTTGATATCTCGCCCAATAAGAAGAGGCGAACGTTGGCGTAGGGCGTGGCGAATTGTATTTCGCGAGTGCCATCAAAGAGGAAAAGTCAACAATTTTCCCGCGCTTTTGTTGACCAATAAGAAATTTTGGCGGGATAGCTGTCATTGGATGTAGGTATCAACATCATTGTATGCAGAGAAATTATCATTTATATGACACAAGTAAAATATAAAAAAAACACGTGACAATTATTTTTGCGCGATAACATTTAATTATTGGTCTTCTTGGAGCCTTATTTAGGTAATTAATATTTTCAAAATCATTTTATTAATCTATAGTACATTGTTTTTTTTTGCATTAAATTGGTAGTGGCTTATTATTCATGTGCACACTAAAACTCAAATTACAGCAGACAACCGATGATTATTGTAAATTCTAATAAACAGTATGCATCAGAAGGGAATAAATTATTTTAATTGTTTGTTATATCTACGTACATGTAGGTTATAATAACCATAAAAATAGATAGCTCGCGAATCACCGGATTCGCGAGCCAGTTTCGATGAAGCTGTAATAGTCGTCAATAAGACTAACAGCGCAAACTTCACCGAATCCAGCAGCAACCATAAAAATAGAAATGACGTGCCTTCAAGGAGTCAAGATTTATACACTGTTTCTTAGCATTCCGGATATCCTATGGGATGATATCATCTATAAATATTACAGGTAAAGAAATATGACAGAATAAAAATACAAGCTAGAAAAGTCTAAACGTGACTTGATTTAAGAATCCTGCACCATGAATACAACTTTAAGAAAATAAATATTTTTGTCTTGTTCAAAGGATCCCTAAAAACTACTCGCAAGTCAATCGCCAAACTCCGCGCCGTGAAACGTACTTCCACCCCCTTCTCCATCCCCAGCCCGTTCCGTTTCACCCCCGTTTGCCCCCGAATTACAGCAACCCCTAAACCGCAGTCTTCAGTGACAGTTCAATAAAGCAAAGCGACCAATCGTGGCAAACGTCGCCCGGTATAAGCCAATAGGATTAACGGTATATTGGATCCTTTTTAACACACATAAATACAAATTAGAGCGTCCTTTTCGCTCTCGAAGCTAACGTATTCTTGATTCGATTGCGATTGATTTCTTTGAACATTTTTTTTGTTTTTTTCTAACGTTCCACTGCGCGTAGATTAAGGAAATAGACTATGTTACAAATTTTATTGGCGGTATTTAACTTAACGGCGATGTACTCTCAAAATCTTTTCGATATTTGAAATATCAAAAACTCAGTTTATTTTTTAATAATGTATCGTATTTTATGCCGGCGTTTTTATTTTATATTTTCATCATATCTTTCCTTTAAAAATACTATTATCATTGTGTAATAAATTGAATTAGCACTTTATTTATTTTTCACATTTTGGTATATAACTTTTGCAATGAAATTCTGAACTTCGTTTTAGTAAACAAAAGGGTAAGTATATTTTTGTCTCTAAAGTAAATTTATTTTAATGATTTATATTAAACAATTAAAATTTTGTAATGCATTTTCTAAAATCAAAGTGATTCTATGGTTTACTAGTAACGATATCTATTTAAAAAAAAGTTAGAGAAGAGCACCTATGCAGTCTTAAAAAAAAGGTACCAAGAAATGTATATGCTACTACTACTAACTTTCTACCTTTTTCTTGATTTTAAAAATGGTTTAATATGTCCCTAACAAAACTCAATTACGTACCTGTACGCAAACATTTTGCCGCCAAAACTAGCTGTCAATTCACGTTCCCTATCCGCCGCCATAACAGTCCAAACGTCGTCTGCTCGCGACGCCGACGCCTCCCGCTGGGACGCCTCCTGCTGCGCCCATTATCCAATTTGTCTTCGGATGGTGAAGATTAAAATAATTGCTGGTGACGTCTCTGTTTATTACAGGTCACGTAAATTCTTTTATTATCTTACGAAGTGTGTTATTTGGGCAGATTTTCTACAGAAAATCAACATATCAATAAGTTACCATGGTGCTGTTGTTTTAAAAGGTAGTCATAATGTAAAGTTTAAACCACTTTTGGCATATCGTGTACGTAGCAGCCGAATATTTCCATACGCGGAACTGATACACTACTCTGTATCGATCTACCATCATATTTCACGCCGATGTGCATATAAATAATTTTGATGATAAAGTTGTTTAAACCTCATTGTTATGATTTGGCGTATCGCTTACTTCAACATCTGTATCTGCGTCCCTGGCGCAGTCGTTTACCGTTTACTTTGTAATATGAATTTCCAAGGTTCGACTTCTGGACAGAATGAGTAATGGTGTTTAGTTTTTCCGAAATCGACTGGTTAGCTACCATTCATCAACTGGTATATCAGCATTGCTGTGTTTCGGTAGACATAAATGTGAGTGCCGGAGTATTGTGGGCGAACGTGCTTTACCATCTCCAACGTCATTGTCACTTAACATCATGTAAAATTAAGGCTTCGTTTGCCCATAGCGAATAAAAAAAAGAATACCTTCACCTCGTATTTTTATTGTACTAAAAAATCTCACTTGATTCAACCATTTCAAAGTTTTATTGTGTTAAAATTTCGATGTAGTAAAGACATCCGAATGTGTCGGAGATGTTCTAAATTTATTATTTTATTAAAAAATAATCATAGGAGCTTCTGAAGATTAGATTTATATGTTAATTACAATATTTAAATGTAAATCTAAACTCCAGAACTCACATTTACTTAATAAAAGTTATAAAGTCAGATATTTTGCCTTTTTAGGATTCCGTATTTAGACGGTTACAAACGGAACCTAATTACTCTCGTAATTTTTACTAAATGGCTAAGTATGTGTAAAGTCTTGCGTTATCATGGTGAAAAACTACACCCCTTCTGTTGACTAATTCCGGCCGCATTCTCTCAACTTTTTGCTTTAATCTCATCAGTTGTTCGTAGTACAGTTCATAATCGATCGTCCTGCCTAACGGTAACATAACAGGTCATAATCAATAATGCCCTTTCGATCCCACCATACACACAGCATCTCCTTGTTGAGACTTAACCCGGGCTTAGCCACAGACTGTGAAGCCTGACCGCCCATTGACCACGATCTTTTTCGCACGTTCTTGTCGTACGTGATTTTCATCACTTTTCATCACCAATTATCAGCTTCTTCGAAAATAGTTCGGTTTCATTACGTCGTAATAGGGAATCACAAATGAGTACACGGTTCATTAGGTTTCTTTCAGTGAGCTAGTCAGGCACCCAAATATCGAGTTTTTTTGTGTACCGAGCTTTTTTCAAATGCGCCAAAACCGTTTTGTGGTCAATTCCCAGTTCTTCAGCTACATCGTAACTACTAATATGCCGATTTTGCTCCACTTTTTCAAAAATTGCATCAATTTTGTCTCTGACAGGGCGACCAGAGCGGCGTGCATCTTTGATATAAAAATTTTCGAATTAAAAACGCTTAACCAAATTTGCGCTACTCTCACAGGCACTGCATCAGATCCATAAACATCACCAATTTATTTCGCGGCTTGTGTTGCATTTGTACCTTTTTGTAGTAAAATTTTAAACTGTAATGAATTTCTTCATTAGATTCACTCATTTTAACAATAAGAAAAACAAATGAAAGTCACACATTTTCCTATCTTGAATTTGGAATTGTCTTCTATAAAATTAAAACTTTTTAATGATAGCAAAACCAACTAGATACAAATGGTATACCCAAAAAGATTTTATTACAAGTTCATACATACTATATTCGAAAAGATTTTTACCCCAACCTGTTATTTTTGATTTTCTATGGGTTATCGGCTTATTGGCTCGATTTAACCTGATGTTAAGTGACAATGAGGCCGTAGATAGTGACGCGTGTTCGTAATACGATTAACGTACATCTGGCTCCACATTTATGACTGCCAAAACAGCAATACTGATATGACGGCAGAAATCAACATTGAGGGTTTTAATAACCCTACCACCATCCAGACCACTACACACCTGTGACCCGGGAATTGAACCCGGGACCTCCGCTTTACAAGGCAAGCTCGTAAACCAATGATGCCAGCGATGGAGGCAGTCAAACAGTCTGTTGCCACTACATACCCAAAAATAAGAACAATACTTATAAGTAAAATGATTTTATTGGCGTTTGTCGCACGGCACCCTACGCAGTGGGAATCGCGCTCTCACTTGTTTATCTATTTACCTTCGTCGTTATCTCCAGAGGTGGTATCAGTCATGACTTATTAATAAGCATTCATATTATTGCCACAGTATCCTACGCCGGACCACCGTTGCGTATATGTATTAATAGATTCCTTTTTTTCACCCTCACAATTAAAGGGACAGTGTTAATGATATCAAAGCGAAATTAATTCGTATGTTCACGTGTGTGCGGAATTACATGGGCGTGAAGCGAAATGTGGATGGATAAATCCCTTTGTGTTCCAATTGCATTGTTTCGACAGTGCAATTGTATCAGTGCAGAATCCCGGCCCCGCTTTGGTCAGCGCATTGTAACTTAGTTTATGTCCTATCAGACTATTGCGAAGCGCTCATGTGTGTACTCACCCTATGATTGTATTATTTTATATTTCGAACACCTTTCCATTCAAAAATAATGACAATTGACACTGATAAAATTTAACATTGTCACTTAAAAATTTAACCGGTAAAAAAAATTAACACGAAAAGTAAAAAATAATCATCGGACTCTTGTCAATTTATACCAAACTAATCATGTTAGTAACTTAGGAGTTGCTAACAAAGATCTAAAGGTAATTTTATCCATTCATAATTCAAGAATGTTAAGAAATTCGACAATATTAGTATTGTGGCCTCCGTGATGCTCTCTTTGTTTGCACGGAGATTTCGAGCGCTGTTGCGGATAACGGTAGTGTTATAGCCGACCTGTCTCGCTAGCTACCACCACCCACAAAGTCAATTAGCCGGCATAACAGCCTTGCTGTGTTTTCTGGCAGTCATATATAGGAGCCGGAGTGCTCTAAACCAAAGGATTCGTGAGCCTTGTGACCGATGAAATTGTCAAATTTACCATCAATTTGAGATCGTATAAGACGTATAAAAAAATAACTAATGTGTGCAGGCGTTAGTTGTTAGATAGGGCCAAATACAATTCTCTAACCATTGCAAAAATTGGAGGAATTATTGTGCACTATAAATATAATAAGACTTTAATTCTAATGACAGTCAGCATCACGGGGGGATCCAGCTTTGCCGCCAGGAGGGAGGGGGGTCACATAGTCGTGGTCAAGTAAAAAAAAAATAATTTTTAATTTTGATAGCAATAGATACAAGTAAAAAGTAGGTATTTTATTAAGGTACGTAAGTACTGTACTTAAAAATATCAATATTAAATTAAAAAAATTGGAGGTATGTAGTTACATAAAATCTGTATGGTGACAAAATATATAAATAAAATCATTATGCTCGATTAGTGGTCCACCTAAGTCCTGGAACCAGCTCAGGGGGGGAGGGGGTCATCGGGGTCATGGATCCGCCGTTGGTCAGCACCCATTTTGAATCAGCCTAAATAATTTTTTTTTTTTATTATATCTCCATCCTTTTTAATTTTCTATTTTTAACAAGAGTATAGGAATATAACGTAAATTATCTTCACCTAAAACAATGGGAAGGCGCTGTGGAAGACAAATGTGTACGACTAGAAAACACAGAACTTTGCACAACAAAGCTTTTACTATAATTTATTATACTACGTACTATCATTACCATCTTTGGATTTTAATATTTATTTTTTGTAATCATATATTTTATACACATCAAAGAGATTATAAACGAGGTCAAAATTATATAAAAAAATAATAATAATAAGTAGCTGAAGGTTAAAACAGTGGCAAGACGGTGAATAATTTTAGCGTAATTAAAATACTTAAACGTTAAAATTGCGAGACATGTTACGATAAAAAAATAACGATGTCTGAAACAATATTCTGTTTGAAAAAAGTTAATGGCTAAAGTCAGATATTTGTATAACGCCATCTTATAATGATTTTATTAACATTTTTAAATAATGTTGCAAATAACTTTTACCACAACAAGATTAAATACGTAGTAATAATCTTATAGCCCTATAGATGGCGCTGTATTTTATTAAATTATGACGTAAACTTGTTCGTTTTTAATATAGAGGATTAAGTTATATTAGAAAAAGTATCATTTAATGAATACCTAAAACTATAAATAATAAAAAAAAACATTTTTTAAATTTAAATTACTTTCGATTTATCTAGACAAGAATATAAATAATACAGAGAAATAATATGCATTCTTGTTAAGAAAATATTAAATTTAGAGGTGTTTATTAATAATACTCAAATATAAATGAAATGTAACAATAGACTTTTTTAAAAATAAAAAATATTGGCTCTAAGTACTCATGTATTAAACTTAATTCAAAAAGGCGCGAATTGTAAAAAAATTATAAAAACCAAGGGGTTTTTTTTTACGCATGAAATTTGTTTTGAAGACCTAAGTAAGTACAAAAAGAGCTTTTTATATAGTTTACAAACAAAATTATTCGATTATATCTTTAAGGTCTAGAATGACGGCAACACTAGTGCTACGAACTATAGCACGATATATACACATGTAGGTCAATGAAAAAATGGCTTAGCGCTCGTAGCTCATATGTACCGTGGCAAGAAATAATTTTTAATTTTAAATGGCCTTCAGTGATTTGTGTCAAATAAGTAACGCGTACAAAGCCGTCGAAAATGAACCTGATCAGGTGAGTAGCGAAGTGTTGTTGTAAAGTGGCTTTTTGTATGGGTGTTAGAAATGTCGTATGTAGCTGTCAATTTGACCCCAAAATCCGGGAAAACGTCGTAAATATTTGCAAAATAGAACATTTAGTGTCCCATTGTGCGTATATTGTGTTATTTATCGATCATACGAATGTACTAGCGGCGACAACTGTTTATATCTAGGTTTTTCGCGGTGGCGACTGATGACATCGAACGACTGCAAACAATATTTTTAGAATTATGTAGCTTGTTCTTTAGAGGACAATACAGCAGGTAATGTCGTAGCGGCCGGCTAGTAAGTGTTTTTTGTTAAAATTGTTCAATCTATTCTGAACATCGTTTTTCATATCGCATATGCAACTTGAATTAGATACGCACTTCGCAGGGTTAAACCCACTTTCTCTGTGAACTTTTGCATATTTGAGTGTCCTTCGATAACGCGATATAAAATCATCACAATTTATGCGTATATAATAATCGTTTATTTCGGTATCTTGAAACATATTGTGTAGTTTGACTGATGACTTGTGTATTTCCTGTTTACACTCTACTTTGTTTATACTTTACACCATGAAGAGGTCACAACTTGCAATAGAACATCGTTGTTTTTTATTTTGTTCTTCATCTGTGTAGATATAATTGCATCATGTATGATATGTTCTAACTTCATTTTTACTTAAATTACATTTGAACTTCAAATATATTATGTAAAAAATGAATTAAATGATTAATTACTATTTTGTATATATATTTATAACTAATAGTTTATTATGTCATAAATTATTTAGATTTTATAAGACATTGTTATTTTATATGGAACATTTACAATTATTTATTTTGTTACCTACATCAATACTTTAAATAATTTTCTATGATATTAATGCCAAAACTTGTCCAAGTGACATAGATGTTAAATTTTCTTACATATATTTATATATATCTTAGTATTTGTATAAAATAAATCTTTATCGACATGTTATTGATGTGACAAATTTTTAATATGAATAGGTAAAACAAAACATGGTGTGCATGTTTCATTTGAACAATTTTTTTGATCCTAGTCAAAATAAACTTAGTAGTAGGAGTTATGTAAGATTATTGGTTGAATGTCAAGGTCCAGTTATTTTATTATCTTTTGATTAAACATCAAAAATGTTCACAAGAATGAGAAAAAAAAAATCATAATGTGTGTTAACAAATTCACATGTACTAAATAAAAACAGATATACAAGATATATAAAAACATGTACAATATAAATTTTATTTGTATAGATTCTAATGAGAGAAAAATTAGAATAGATTAAAATATATATCACTTAATAGGTATATTTAATCTTCAAGGACTAGGCGTTTATTTATGGTAAAAAAAATTTGTGTTTACGAAGGTTATTCATAATTAAACACTTATTTTGTTATGTTTTGATGGTAAATTATTTTATTTATACTACTACTATCTATACTACATGGATACATATAGTATTTAATCCCAGGAATTTTGAAAATAATGATTGATTAAATAGATTACAGATTACAATGTGAAAGAAAAGCACTTGATATATTTGTGTTATATTTTTAGGGAAGTAAAATAAAAATAAATCGAAAATCATTCACATAATTATAAAAAAATTATAATTGATAATAAATGGTTATAAATAAAGCTTTTTTGCCATAGTTCAAAATTATATTGAGACTTGTCTCTTGGACAGGTATTATGCTAAATAGATGTATAGATATACCACATCAACAAAAATTTTATGGTACAATATTAAGAAATTATTACAATACAATTAATTCTTTGCAAAATTGTTTCTACCCATTCTACACTAGCAATACCTGTGCTAAAGTTTATTTATTTTAATTTATTTGTTTCCAGTCGGAACGCATTATGGAAGAAAATTCCATGGTCCGTGATCTTATCACCAAAATCCTCGATGAGACAGGACCATCTGAAGGAAGTGGGTGGGTAAATTTAGTTATTGTCCATAAAACTGTGTAGAACTGTTTTCACAAAAATTTTAAGTTAAAGGCATTGGTGTCTGAAATTTTGATACAAGTAAATTTTCATTACATTTAAATTGAAAATAATTTTGTTATATTACTTTTTTATGCATAGGATCAATGTCATTATAGTAATTAAATTAACAAACTCTTTTTAAAATTTTCTACGCTGTTTTGTAAAGTAGCGACTTTCGTTTCCAGCACTACCACGTCAACGGAAAAACCCATAACTACAACCACTTCAAGCAACATCAGCCCATACCCAAAAAATGAATCTACAAATGCCTCATACATACCACCGTCTTCTTTCAACTCTTACCAAAACTCATTATTCAATTACTCGCCGAATGATCAAAACGGCTTCAATTTCAATATGCAAAACGGCTTTCACAGCAACGGGTTCATTAATTATCCAGAGAGTGACGTAAACAATCTACTAGGATTAGATCCTGTGGTAGACACAAGCACTGAAAGTGTGACTCCCGAGCAGCTCAATTTGCTCAGACTGGCGGCCCAAGAGATCGGCGGAGCGCAGTTCACGAGTCCAAATAAATACGACGATAAATTTTATAATTTCTTCGAACCGAGCCAAAGAAACTCTATGCCCGACGCGAACATGTTCACAACGAACGCATACGGTAGACCCAACAGTCTCAATCTGGATATGAATTTCGCTTCCAATTACGAGAATGCGTTCAACCCTCCCAGGTACAATAATAAGTTCGACAATGCGTTCATGAAGGATCAGAACGATTCCAACGAGCTGCTGTCATATCTGAGCCAATTGAGTTTATTAGAACGTAATCGTGACGAGATGTTACCGAACGACTACAAGTTCGACGTGAACGGACACTACCAAAACGATGACTACAAAATGCTGGAGGACAGAAACAAGATGTTTTACAACCGAAACTATCCGAATAAGAATTTCAACGGGGAGAACAATTACTACTTCAACGAAATGCCGAACGATAGATCGATTGATCAGAATTACTTCGCGAATCAGACGGCGCAGGTGAATCCGATGAATTACAAGCCGAACGGCTTCCATCCCCAGAACGACTTTATGAGGCGAGATATGAATCCGATTTTGCAGCGCGATAACTTCCAGTCGAACGGTGCTCCTATGGAGCAAAGGAATTTCGATAATGGCATGGGAAGGGAGAATACTCAGCAAGCAGCTTTGCTGAGGCAAAACCAGGACATCGCGAGGCAGATGCTGATGATGAGGAACCGTCCCCCACCGAACCAGTTGAATGTCGATGTTTCATTTTTGCACGAAACCCCGCCGTTCAATATTGGTAAGTCCACAAATCATTACACACATATACATACTTCAACTGTATTTACATTAATTTTATAATGACCTTAGTTGAAGATAGATATTGTGTCTATTTGTTCACATTTTAATCAAAATATGTAGATCATTCATTACCCTTACTGGCTATCTGAGGTTCTCTGGAATATTATTTTTTAATACACAATGAACTTGTATTTTCTCATAATGTTAAATGACATTGTTTTTTATTCCTTCTCATCTGCTATTGGCCATAAATATATAAAACCATAATCACAAGTGGTCATTGTATTTCACAATTAGTGGTCTACAAACCATTATTTGTGGTTTCACTAGTTTTCAGGGTTATTAGTTTCTATTTCCTAGATCCAAAATATGCTATCTTTTAAGGCGATCGACGTCATTGTCTGTATACAATATGTTTTTTGCAAGTTGGTTTATATCAATATGGAGACATTCTTTGTACCTAGTAGAGAATTTTTTTCATTTCATGTTTAAGTTTGATTGTGGTAATCTAGTAGGTAGAAAGAAAATCTTTTATTTCAGAATATTTTGCATAGCATGGTGGTTCAACTATTGTTTCCAGTACTTTATTCTGAATTATTCCCAATTTTTCAATGTTGCTGTTACTGCCTAAACCCTTATAGTTTTAGTCCATAATTCCAGTGTTTTTATTATTATTTTGTAGACTACTAATTTGTTTTCAAAGAATTGATGTGAATTTCTGTTAGTCTTTTATATAGGTTTAATCTAAAGCTTCATTATACATTTTAACTTGTGCACAATCCCCTGTGCGAAATGTAATGTTGGTAGATTTGGGACAGTTGATTTTATTCACTTTTTTAGCCATTGGTCGATTGTATTCATTAGAATTTCTAGTATATTGGTTGCGTTTAAGGATACTTGTTACCCGATCAGCTTGCAGTATCCTCAGCATATGTAGCTGTAACTACATGATTTAGATTTGGTAAATCAGATGTATATATGGTGTAAAATGTTGGATCCAACACTGAGCATTGTGGTACAGAAGCTTCTATGTCAAATATTTTCGACTTATGTTAGTTGAATTTAATTTCAAATTTACGATTCATGAGCGCAAGAACATGTAGCAGGAGTTTGGAAGGAGGCTTTACAAGCTTATGAAGGAGACCATTGCGCCAATCGCTGCCAAATGCCCTGCTGTATGTCTAAGAATACAAATGAATAGTATTTTCTTTTTTCAAGGAATTGTCTAATCTTATGGCAGCTCTATGCATTTGCTCGACAGATTAATTACTTTCCTGAAGCCAAATTGGTGTTTGAGAATTATTTTGTTTTCTTTTAAAATTATCTCGGTCTGCTTAATAACAGTTCTTCAAATACCCTTGATATAGTTAGCTATGATTTTTTAATCTATATCATACACATCTGGTAAATTTACAACAGTTTCTGGTAATATTGCAATCTCATGATAGCAATGAAAGCATGGTTAGGTAGACAAGGAAATTCGTTAAGAACTTTCTAGATACTTATTTTAGAAGTTCACTTGATTTTAGATCAAAGTCAAGCGATTCTTCATTTTCTAATTACATAGTTATCTTTTCAAGATTTTTTGGCGTTTTTTTAGCTTGATCGGTGAAGACGTTTGTTGGTCACTAATTATGAGAGTTTAAATTTTACATCAAATTCTGATATAACTGACAGGTTAGTTGTAAAAAAATTATTTAAATGAGTTGTAAACAAGTTCGCCTTTTCGTCTGACTGCCACGCCCCTGATTCTCTTTCATTTTCTAGCATTAGGATATGGGTCTTTTAAATTTCTTTGATTCCTGAAGTCCTAAATATTCCATAAAGAATAATTATCCTAGCAATATATAACATTTTCAAATGAGGTATTTTCTTTATTTTTTAAGCTCTTAAGCAGCTACTAGAAAAGCTGCTTTATTTTCTTATATTTGGCTAAGCAGCCATCTGTTTAGTCTTTTTTCTTATATAGCTTTTGTTTTTTTTTTCTTAACTTGAATTTCTATGTAATATTGAACCCTGTCCGACAAATTGATATTCACCTGACAAGGCTTACAATGTGCAGAATAGTTTTAATACTACAAATTTTTCAAGTACCACTGCATGCATCAGTTGTAGTGATAATTTTTATTTTGAAGGATTATTAAAATATACCAGCATATCAAGCTTATTATTTGTAACTATATTATATGTAACAGTAATTAGCTGTCGATTTCTTATGTATTCAGGACTTGGTGCATTACTGGGACCAAGTCCCCCCGTGCCGCAGCCGGTTTTGTCATCGCCAATGGTGGATATGCCATTGACACCTTACCACGTGTTACGGAGTATGAAGTAAGTTTTTTTACAGTAATTAAATTAATATATTAAATGCTTCCCTAACTATATAACTCGACGTAGCTAAATGTTGGACTAAGATTGTCCAAATATATACCACAGCAGCAACTATCCAACAAGCACTCTTTGTTCTAGTATGTGTCTTAAGACAGTTGCAGCAATAGAAGATACTACTGGTTCAACGATACTCAACATCTCTTTCTCAAAGTGTACTATAATGTATTAAATTTTTTTTCTGTACACGCATATATAAGTGTTCAAGTTTGCCCTGCAGGTACAAGTACGCCCCTGATTTGAGTAAAGTATATATTTTATTATTTAACGTTTTAGGCACACAGTGACTCCGTCGGCGGTGCTGCACGCGCGCCTGGACACGTGCTACGAGCAGTGGCGGCAGCTGGAGAGGGAGAGGAAGAGGACTGAAGCTCGTTTGGCGCTCGCCTATCCCGGCCGCGCGGTGTCCTCTTCCAACTCGATACCGGTGCCGCGGCTGCCGCCATGCCCCACCAGGGTCGACAGGCTCACTGTGGACATGCTGAGGGAACACACCAAGGTATGTGTAATAATATGAAGTGCAGTTTTTTTTTTGTCTAATGTGGGATTTTATTTGACCACAATTGAAAATGATGTTAAGTGACTATTAATCCATAGATTGATTTTGAATGCGGGACCCACGACCAGCAGGTAATATAAAGGAATTTAAAGGTTTAAATTGTAAATATACTACTACAACTGTTGACTTGCACTTAATTTTCTCATAAGGCGACTGTACAACACGTTATTAGTAGCTCGCACTAATATTTTACAAAATCACTTAAAGTATTTTTTTACCCAATATTGATTTAACACCGTTTTCTATTATCATTTTTACGAGACAAAAAATCAGATGGTTAAGCGTGGTCACCTAAAATACTCTGGTGTCTCGTGTTGATAGCTGGAATACAAAATTCTGTTGATGGCGACAAATTAATAATATGAAGGTAGAAGCTAACAATTAAAAAACCATCATTCGGGGCTTATTGCCAATAATTACTTTAAAAAAGAAGTTAAATTGCCACTACACGTATAACCGCCTGTCCTATGTGGCGGGTATTAACAGTTTGCCTTTTAACGCAGAAGCTTGTAGAACCTGTATAAAATAATAAAACATTTATTTTTTGTTTTCAGGTATTAACATTAATGGGTAAGATGGAGACACTACGCGCCAGCGTGTGCGCGAACTATAACAAGAAATCGCAGAAGCAGGACGACCCGAAGATAACTGTTCTGAAGCGCGGACAGGAGAACGTCGCGGGCGAGAAAGAGAAGGAGAGCGGCCTCGATCCGAACACGTTCGACCCCAGCACCTGGAGGGAGGATCTTAAGAATCTGTCGGAGATGTAAGTTTATCCGAGTTAATATTTAACAGAAATAACTAGTAAAATAGCACAGTTTTCAGAATTAAAAGCAAGCAATGACGAATTTACACGTTAATACACAAAAGAATCCTGTTATAAATTTTATGAAATATATAGAATATATACATACATGTCGACGCTATTTTTTTTCTTTATGCAGTTAAGGTACACGTCAACTGTAACATGTCGAACACACTAACTAGTTAATGCATGAGTAGTAGTTGGTAAAACCACACATTTTCTCTCTGCTAGAATAGGCAAACAAAGTTTGATTTTAATTTAACATTATAACTTAGCAGTAGCATAGGGGAAACAATGAATAATAAAAATAAGTAGATGCTCTTGAAAGAGGGCACACTTCAACCATTAAAAAAACTTTGTATG
>DWQX01004365.1:0-15202 GCA_018245475.1 Pharmacophagus antenor
TAGGTAGGGGAGTCTGAATAGTGGTAGGTTTATTTCGAACCCGCTTAACTAGCTACAATCCTAAATGTTAACCTGACGTTATAACAGCGTGCCTGTGTTCCGGCGGTTATACATGTGAGAGCCAGAATATTCTGGATGATCACGTTTTACCATTTACGGCCACACTGTCATATAGCATCATACGAAATTGAGATGGTTTAGCTTATAGCTATGAAGCGACGTCTAAAGACGTTTATATCACATCCAGAGTCTGTTATTTGTCTCAGCGGTTAAACCAAGACCTCTGCGTATTAATTACGGCTGCCATTTTAAAGCGGTCTAAACAACCCCGTGGAAAGCGGTCAGCTACATAGAACTGCAGCGCAAGGGGAATTGGAGACGCCATAAACTTCAATTAAAATTAACGAGCACGGACCCACATACAAATGGCCGCTTCCTAATTCAATGTTTCCTCTACAGTCGCCCTTTTCAATTAATAGTGAAATTATGCGCGTGCCGTATCTAACTAGTTAGTTAGTAATTAGTGTGGCTGGTCATTAAAAAAGCGGGGTCATTGAACTTTTTAATTTCATTTTTTTCTACGACTACATAGTAATTTTATTTATAATTTGAATCACTCACAAATAGTTTTAAGCGT
The DNA here is from genome assembly GCA_018245475.1 of Pharmacophagus antenor. Taxonomy (NCBI): domain Eukaryota; kingdom Metazoa; phylum Arthropoda; class Insecta; order Lepidoptera; family Papilionidae; genus Pharmacophagus; species Pharmacophagus antenor. The sequence continues at coordinate 638 of DWQX01004365.1, forward strand.
CACAACCAAAAAGTATGTTTTGCATGCAAGTGAATCTATTTGTATCGCATTACTGAGATCGTACTTCATCATAGTATCGTTTAAGGCGATAGACATAATTTCTTTTTTATTATAATGTTGGCTCGACTGAGTTTTCTTAGCTGTAAATATAAAAAAGGGTTGACAATCACAATTCTTCTGCTTACTGTTAAGTAAGTGTTTTCTAATATTCTAGTTTGAATAGCTTGACGTCAATTTCACCCGATGTTCAGTGACAATGAGGCCGTAGTTTGTGGATCGTGCTCGTCCAGAATACTTATGCCTCTTACACAAATGACTGCCGGTTTTAAGCCAACGTTGTTATGGCTGCAGACTGTGCGAGTGGCAGCTAGCCAGGCAGGTTCGAAAAAAACTACTCACGTAGCTCGAGAATCGAACGCGGGACCTTCGACCTACAAGGTAAGCGGTAAATCGCGAAACATAGATACATAATTATTTAATATTGAGATTAATCATCTTCCATTATGTATGTCGAGGAGTATAAATACCGAGAATAACATGTATGGATTGTTTGGTTGCAAGTAGATAAATTACTTTTCTTTTTTCGTTTCAACCATAACCATATCGTACCCCCGGTGGAACTATGTCACTTATGTAAAAATATAACTTTTCAGAAGTTGCTTCTAAGTTTTGTAAAAAAATATGATGCTTCCTTACATAGGCTAGGATAAACAAGTTGTACTCGTACCACAATTTTAACATTTAGCTTCTTTTGATTTAAAAAAAAACATTACTACTGTCATATTATTTGTGTTTTTTTTTTTAATTTTTTACAACAGCGTCGCACCGAGTGCTGAAAGTTTGTGATATTTATGAATTTATCATTACTTCCTTCTATTGCGCATCTATTGCTAATAATTCCCGCTGCAAATTTATACACCAATTGCGTCCGATCTAATGGCGCCCATTCAAGTGCCCGATGCAGGCTATGGCGCCTATTAAACATTCACACCGATCTCAGTCTCAGCTCCCATCGGTCATAATTACTCGGCATAGTTCGCGCGCGAGCAGCCCTGCGCCCAATCAACGGCAGGAAGACACGCACAATTATTATGTGTATAAGTTACTCCTGTCTAAAATGTGAATAGAGATGATATACTTCAAACATGTAAAACATTTTTTTTTTAAAGTCATATTTAAAAAAGAACTCTACCAAAATCAGTTTTTAGTAGTGGTGTAGCAGCTGTTCCTTGACTGACTGCATAGCGATAGTGGTTTACCGCTTTGTAGCATATAAGTCCCGGATTCGATTCCGCGGCGATATGAGCAGTCGAGTTTGGTCGGTGGTAGAGTTTTTCGAACCTTTTCTAGCAATGTAAACAGCATTATCGTGTTCAGTAAGACATGTTAGAGCCAGATGTATTCTGGGTGATCACGCTTTATCATCTACAGTCACATAATATCATGTTAAATCGAGGTCTAGCACTTGAAATCAATTTAAACTAAAATATTAGAATACACTTAACAGAAAGTAAAAGAGGGGTAATGTGTTATATCATACATACTATCACTGATAAAAATTAACTTCAAGTTACCAACGGTCACAGACTCGCGGGTTAATTTCACGAACCCCCTTTTTTCGTTCGGCGTTCAACGAACGCTCCCACATAGCGATGTGAAATCGCGCGTCGACTCACTGAATTCCGTATCACTTTCGTGCCGGCGTCGCTTCAACTGCTGTCAGTTGGCGGGGGCGCATGGCTTGAATCAATTTCACCGCATACTCGTAAGTTCACGCTTTAAGCTCTCCATATAGTAAGTTATGACGCGCCGCGTAAACCGCACGCCGCGGCCGCAAGGAGTTTCATATTCGACAAGAATTTCAGCGGACGTTTCATTTCACGTTTCGTACATGTGATTGATGACGCTGATAAATTATATGACCGACTTATAATCGGGAATTTGAACATGAAAGGTTAAGTTGACAGTATGGTTAAGAGGGAGGTTCTTCATATTTTTACTATTTCTATTGATTGTTAATATTTATTATTCGTTTAAAATTCTGTTTATCTACTATAAGTTATGATATGCCAAGGCATTAACGTTTGACTTGATATTGGAGAGTATTGTACCAGTTTTTATTGGTTAAATTTCTATGACATAATTAATCAAGATGAAAAACGTATAGAATTGTTAACGTTTGTCACAACACACTTACGTTAAAGTTACCTTATAATATAATTAATCTTCCATACATTTTATTTTTCTAAAATTGTATAATTATATATTTCATACAATATTAACGATTACATAATCAATTACGATAACATCATTTGTGGAATCAGAAATTCATCGGATGTTCTTTGTGGCATACGTCATACGTTATTATAAAGACCTTTCGAATATCCAAAAAAAAATGCGTGTTAGTTATGACATAGAGAATTTAAATCGAGTTACGCGGCGTATCTCGAAATCATCTCGAAGTCATCTCGATAGTTACCGATGGAAGAGTGAAAATGTCGTCGCCGGGAGCTGAATGGTTTGTCTATAGATAAGCCGGCTGTCTACCGCAGTTATCGTTTCACTGAGGATTGATCGGTTTCCGTTGCGAACGGCATCCCAACGAGTACGTACTGAATCAGACGACAAGTGAGTTTCTACCGCATTGTGCAACGCGAAATATATCTACGCATACATATATAACTTTGATTTATTATTATTAATGCGTATTTGATTTTGCGCTGCGGTTTTTTCGTTTACTTTGTAATGCGGAGGTATGGTATTCAACACCCGTACTGTAGCGTAGTGGAATATGGACGGTGTTAAGGTTTTTCAAACCTCACTGACTACTTATCAGCTTCAATGGCGATCTGAAGTCGTAACAGCGTTGCTGTGTTGCGGCATTCATACACGTGAGAAACAGAAGTATTATGTGCTGAACACGACCTTGTAAGATTGAATATAATTGTCGTTACACATTCTCAATGTAAACTTTTCGAGGGTTTTCTTTTCATTACATATATAAATAAAAAAAATCGCGTACGCTGAAACAGTACAAGAAGTCGTTTGGCGAAGAGAAATAAATACATTGCTATCATTGTAAAATTTTTCGGGCCAGAATACGATATTTATCACTTGATTGAGAATTTAGAAGTTGCGCTATTGTTCTTTACATGATTCCGAGTAAAATTATTTCTTTAATTTATTTGCGACCATCTCCTTTTACTACAGGAAACAACGTAAAAAAGGAAATTAGTGTAAAAATTTATAAAAATAGCCAACTGTATATATGAGTTCTACTACAGCTGACTCGTACATGACATCGTTTGTAGCCTCGCCGCTTAAGTTACATCCGTTTTCTAACTTCCCTCAACTAATGTATATCTCATCTTTTTATTATATAACAATAGTGTTAACACAGAGTAATGATCGACATTTCAAAATTATTTTTTTTACACACTCTGCGAATGTAGTACTCTTTACGAATAATTTCACTATCAACTTTCATTCATAAAAATTAATACATTTTTTTTCATAATGTAGCTCAGTATAATAAGGCGACAGATCAAGCTATGCTGTTGCGCAACCATCGTCTAGACGACGTCGTTTTATTCTGTAATTACGAGCAATTTGTAAAGGATTGTAAAAAAAAACCGAAAGAAGAAAATAAAAAAGGTAAATTATCGCTCAAATCTATTCTCTTTGTTGCCGTCTCTTTGTAACGTGTTTTCGGTTGCTTCAAGACGCTTTTGTGTCGTGAAATTGGAGAGCGTTTCGTCCATCGCGCTTCCTTTTTTAATTGTTTTGTTTTCTCTCGCACCATTCGCTGTGTTGTTTTCAAATAGTTAGTTATTCGTCTTGCTCATCGAAAATAATTAATTTCGGGAACAATCGAATAACTTGATCGACGATATTTTCACGTATTATGATCCCTTTGGTAAAGCAGTTGTTAGCCTGCCTTTTAACATGTAAGTCCCTAGTACGAATGTATGTACGTGGTCATACATAAAATAAATATACGCATTGATTGATGAACCGCTTTTTTATCGTTGGTTAATAAATATTTCACCGCATTCCTTCGTGCGAGTCGGGAATTACGATCTTTTTTATTAACGGTCATGGGCTAACACTTGACCTCGATCTCACCTAATGTTAAGTGACGATGAGGGGTTAGACAGTGAAGTGTGTTCGCCCAGATCATTCTATTCCGAGCGAGCTTAACCATATTCGGACTTATTGCCGCTATGAATTTGAAGTTAAACGTTAGCTTATTGTAGATAAAAATAAACCCTATTACCAATTGTATCCCACTTCATAAACATGTCATTTTCAATTATCGCAGTAGTTTATATGATTCCATATTACAATCTGTAAATCTTAACAATCCACTTCGCGATAGTGGCGCGCTATCGGAAGCCGAAGCTATCGATGCGATCCGAGAGATTGTCGCGTCGATAAAGTTCTGTTGGGGCCCGGGGTCATCACTACGATTATGAGTGGCAATATTCGATAAACGATAGTGTTTATAGTGAAGTATACAATACGATAAGGTTGCAATAATTATTGAATTGCATCAAAATATCGATTTAAGGTTTATTTTCTTCAAATAATTTTAGAAAAGATGTTCAAGACCAAAAATAACTATAGTAATATGTAACATCTTTAGGGAAGATTTATTTTTTATAAAAAGAGAAATGCGACTATATTCTTTCATTATATTAAAACCTGTTAATTCCATATATATCGGAGATTAAATATCAAAAGTAGTGTAAACGTTACAAAATTGTATTTTAAACATTTTCATCAATTAGTTAAAGAACGAAAAATTGTAAAAGTTCCTTTTCTGTTTTCAAAAGAAAAGTACTTTTAAGAAACAATTAGAACAAAAAAAAATCAAGACGAACGCATATCGGTACACAGAACTTTTTATAGAAAGTTTTTCCGTCAGAATGACGGGTGGCGTAAATCTAATGTTAATCAAACGTTTATTTATTACGTTAGTGTTCGCGTAAAGGGCAATGATTAAATTTGATGTTGTTCACCAGAGAGTAACGTACTGCCGGTAGTGATAATAGGCCTAGAAACAATGACGGGGCCGGATAATTGGCTGAGAATTATCTCGGTCCCATAGTTCCATACCATGGCTTTGTTAACCGGTGTAAGTAATAAGCTAACCATGATAAGGGAACTCGCATGGGATTTCATTAATAATTCTCGTAGAATACCATCGTGTTTATATATTGTATATTAAGTTATATTATACAGGAACAACTACTTTATTAACTATTAAATCCATGAATAATTAGCATTGCCTATTTTTAGAATCAACGCTTAGTAAAATTTTAAACAGCAAAAGTGTAATGTAAAGAGGAATATATATCTACATTGTTATTTAATTTATAATTGACCAATACACTCAGCAATACGTTCAAAACTTGCTGTAGTTTTTAGAAACATTTAACAATCATACATGTAACGATGACATAACAATGAAATTCATAATGCACGTCTTTATCAAATTATTCGAATGGGTTACATCAACATTGTGTCTTAAATGTTTTTCAAAATTCGTTCCGATATTAATTTCCGATGTTTAAATATAATAATGAATATAAAAAAAAAACTTTTCAAACAATTTCTTTCCAATTATAAGTAAAACTTTTTCGGGTCTGTGTGGCATAAATATTCATAAATACTATACCTAAAATTCATCGACGTTTCGTCGGGAGTTACGTCGGCTGTGGACGCGACGTGGACTGTAGTATTAGATGTAGTATGTGGATTGAAATATTAGGTATCGTACTTTATAAATATTAACGTGATATAGACCCGTGGAAGTTTAAAATAGTTAATTAACTTCCAAATTTAGAACACCATATGAGACAATTTTAACAAATAGTATTTATCATTAGTACTACCTAGCATATGTAGTAACAATCTATATCTGAAAAAGATATTATACGTTCATTTATTACTCTTATATACTTTCAATGACATAAATATATAACATAGCAACATTTGGTAGAATTTTTTTTACCGGCAATGAGCCAACACTTGACCGAAATTTTACACAAATTTAAGTGACAAAGAGACCCTCGATGATATAGAGCGCTTGCCCAGAATAACAAACTTTACGTAACATCAAAATAATAATGGCGAAAATATTTTTTTATTCGCATACCTCTAGCCATTGTTATGGAGATTGTATAACAGTAAAAATGCTTCAGTGTTATCTGGTGCAAGAAACGGAAAAGTTTTCTCTAAGAATAATACATACATATATATTTGTGTGTCGCTGGCATTCTCTCAGATGTATGACTTCTGGAAAACACCAAAGATATCAAGGTAGTAGATTAATTTTGAGAACTGTAGCCGACCCGGCGGGTACGAAAATTCCTGTCACCATCCAGACTCCACCACTCCTGTGCCCCGGGAATCAAACCAGGAACCTCCACGTTACAAGGCAAACGGGTGTACCACTGCACCACAGAAGAATTGTGCCCAATCTTATAGATTCAACGTTTTGTTCTATTGTAAATATAAAGTGTTTTCATTAAGTACTAATGACTGACTATCCAGACAACTACTCGTGTGGCTCGAGAATCGAACCCTACGCTATAAGGCAAGCTGTAAGCCACTGCGCCACGGATCGAGACAAGCCGACGTTTTTATTCACGTTATCCGAGTCGACATTTAAAAACTTCAACGGTTTATCTTGAAATCTTACGCTACCGTTGTGTGCTTGTGCCAAGCAACAAGTTTGTCACTCTTGTCGCCCGTTCCGGCAGGTCGTGTGAGTATGGCTTAGGGTGGCCATGATATTAAGGTTTTTACTTTAGTCACGTAATAGCATTATTAACTAAATTCATCGTGAGCAGATCTATATATTTTTGATAAGTTACTTCCGTTTGTCGATCGACGGTATGTGGTCGCTATTTCTCTTTACTAAGCATAAGTATTCTTTTTTATTACTAAGCATAAGTAATGAAAATATTTATAAAGAATATAAGAACAAAAGAATACTTTACAAGCATCTTAATTAGCGGTTCATTATACACTAAACTTATTAATCAACACTAGACAATGCTTTTGTTGTATAAAAAAATCATTAAATTATTATGGTTTGTTAGAAGAGGAGCTTGGTCTGAGCGAAAACATTAGCTGCGTATCCATGAATTGGTAGGATTCTTTACATTTGAGAACTTTCGTCTCTCCAAAAATACGAAGAAGGCACTGTCAACAAATAATAGCTAATAAGTTGGATAAAAACAGATACATTAATTTACGTCTATTAAATCTTTAAGCCTTTCGCACCGCAATGACTACATTGAGACATTAGGAAATGGACATCCTCCGGAATGTCTCTATCATGGTGGTCCTAGCATCGCCCTTCTGATCTGCTTATCTGCGGTATCTCAGCATCGTTCGTTAGGCGGTAAAAGTTGATCGCGATCTTGCGCGCGGATGATTTGTGGCGGCCGGGACGCGAAACTTTCCTTTGTTTTAGGACAGGTGAAACAACGTGTTGGTTGTACGCATGCGTGCTCGACGTACCATAACGAACGCATTGTGTTTAACGCGAATGGTGTAAAGGGAGTGTAGTTAATTTAACAGTAAATTATTAAATTACGTTCATACATAACCACCCGACATGGAAGGGTCGAAGTGGAATGGTATGAGTTGTACTCAAATATGAAAACGAAAAGTCATAGTTTAAAATGCCGAATAAAAATTTAAGTAATAGTAAATAAACTAGCTAAAAAATATCAAAAACCGATCTCGGATCTAGTTATTACCATCGAAGGTTGAATTGATAAAGGTTTAATTGTATTGCAGTTCGCTATAAACTATACTTATACAGAAACAGTATTTAATATACCTTTCATCAGTCGAAAATCGACTATAAATAACTATTGACAATTTACGATTAAAATTGAAAGATAATAATTATATTCTGTATTTTTAGAATATTGAAATATATACCTGTGCCTGTATTTTGACATTCCTTCTACATATATCATAATATAAAATATGTGCTCAAAGTAAATATATTTTTTTTCCTTCGGGTGTTAACTTTTTGATGTATTATTTAAGAGTATATTCGAATATATACACGAGTATATATGTCCTTGTTACTAATTTACGTGAGATGGATAGGTTGTATGTTTTAAAAAATCCGTATGGTATTAACCGTTGAGATTAACAACTCGCTACAGCAGTTGCAAAGAGTTTACAAGCAAATCGATTAAAATTCATGCCCCGAGGCGCTATCGTCGTGAATGTGATCGATATCTCGCGCGATAATAATTCAACGGCTCGTGATGTACTTAGTATTGTCTCGTTTGATTTGAAACTAGTGATATGATAATACAACATCGATAACAATGGCCTGCTATCGATAAATAAACGGATATCTATCTGGACGGTAAAAAGCTTTGGCACATGAGCGACGCTTTCTATTGTTTACTGAGCCGGAGCTTATGACAGTTGTTGGTTCAATACTTTGTCACTGTGCCAGCTGTTCGACGCGAGATATTACGTATATTGAATTCCTTGTTATTTAATACGTTATAAGTTAAATCTATTTATATTCTTTATTAGTAAAAAAATTTTAGTTATTAAGTTTAGTGAAATGCGGGAAATTATTACAGAGTTTTATTTACAAGCTTGTCCATGAAAAAGTTCGCTATTATTTTTTCTTAAATAAATGTCATGATTAATACGAAATATGCATTTTATTCAAAAGTAGATTTCCATTTCTATATCGGAAGATCTGTTTAACCGTAGGAAATTTCTTTTAAATACTACTGCAGGTTTTTTTTGTTGATACTTAAATTTTCAAAACTCAAAATGTCTATGTTTATTATTTCTATTTCTGCTATAAGTAATTTCGGTAATCACACGTAGTTGTTGGTTGTTCCCAAGGTACATTAAGATAAATGGATTATTTAAAAGTAAATTACAATGAAAATAAAAATTGCAAAGAAAAAATTAAAAAGGGATGAAAACAAGAATCAATAATGCTACAATGGACTAAGCTCGAGAATTATTTATGGGCAATCTGTAGCCAATATTGATATCAGTCAATAATATTACTCGGTTTTACATAAATCGAAAACAGAATTCTATATTTTCGATTAATAATTGTAACCAATTGGAAACTTCCAACGAAATATATTGAAATGTATTGAATCGAATCTATCAAAACCCTTGACAGTATTAGAAACTCATGACAGAATCAAAGTTCTGGGTCGCCGTTGCAAGTTTATGTCAGACGTGACTTTGTGTATAAATGAGTTTCAAGCGATAGTCGAACAGTTTTGTTGAATATGTTGCGTTCAGAAACTATATTCTAAATTATTATTGTCCGTTCAAATACTTATTTTGATTTTAGTGTATTGCAATTTTTCATCGATGTGTTTTTATTAAAAAAAAAAACTTTTTGAACCATATTTCTTGGAATAGTAAAAATCAGTGTCGACGTCTATTCGCTATGGTAACAACCGCTTAACATGAGGCGGGCAACATGTCTGGTTGCCACCATCTATGTACAAAAACAAATTAAAAACAAAAAAAAACTAAGATCCGTTTAAAAGGAAAAATTATATATTAGCAATTTGATATTTCCCGGTTTACCACAGCTTCGTAAATGTTTTTTAATAAGCAAAATTATTTTATTATATAAAATAACCAAGATTATATAAGAGGTACAAAAAATATATTTTCAAGACACGACCTTTTAACGTTGGAGACAAGTTAATTAATAAACCGCAAGGTTACCTTCAACTACGCTTTCATCTTCCTTTAAAATTGATTTTTCTTTTTAGATAAAATTAAAATGTGAATGTTAATTATCTAACTTAATTTGTAAGTTACTAACAATAAAGTTACTGTCTAAGACACAGACATTGAAAAGAATCGTTATAAATAAAAGAGAATAAGAAGTTAAAAACACTGATGTAACTTTACTTTGGGAATCTTCAGAAGATACCAAACCACCGCGGTAAGTTTTCTGGGTGAAAATGATTATTAAAAGTTTATGGTTTCATATGTTATTGATCCAAATAGAATTGAAAAAGTATCATAATGTTAAATTGTTTCCAAGGTAACTTTGATCTACATATATAATTTAGTACAAGCCTGTATTCAATTATAAACTAGTTAAGCATGTTTTGATTTGTTTTAATTGAATTTGCCAAAGTATAATATGTTATCCAATAGAGGTAAATATAATTTATCCCTTTGTGGGGGTGGTTCAATATTTTTAATATTATTAACATGAAATTCCTTTTATGAATTTATATTCACGTATTATTAAATTAACGTTTCATTTCCAGATAATGAAATATTATTTCATTCGATAACCAAATAACTTTAAATGTAAATTGTTTGGAATTACTATTTTATCTAATCGGATAAAGTGTCTACAAATAATGCTAATTCATAGATTGCTAAATCTAAGACTACGAGGTTATAAATGAGATGTTAGAAATAATTTCCTTATCATTATTATACAATAATTTTCCTTTCGCGTGTGACACTTTTTCATGGTAACATTATTATTGCTTTTTTTTACTCAACCATCAGATTTAGATAGAAAATAATAATTAATAGATATGTTCTGATAAAATGTTTAGTATAGATAAAAGATAAATAAATTTGTTCCGACGTCGAATGGTCAAACTTGTAACTTCTGAGGATGACACGTGTAGTTTGCGAAACGCATTGATTATATTTTAGTCGTAGTATTTGCGAATTAAGAAAAAGTAAATTAGCAAATTAAGTTTTTTCCATAGAGTATAATATTTTACATAGTAAATGTATATATTAAGATTTAACGTTTAATATCTCACCGACCTACCTATAAACTGACATAAGCTGACTCAGGATATTTTCTCATTTGCAATCTTGAATTCCCGTCCCAATCGACTATAACAATTTGATGGATGACTTGGGGCTTGCTTATTACTAGCCTTGATAGCTGCGGTTTTCATCATCAAGCCTTTTATGGGGATAGCTTCTGTTGCAATGAGGTCAACGCTTTGTAATTAGACGAAGCAATGACCGCAACGGGTCTGTTCAATCAGATTCTAAACGACTAGTTGCTAGTCCTTACTACAACACCTGGACAGTATTTAACTTATAATATATCCTCTTTCCGTCACTAATACTTTTATTGCCAACTTTACTTTTTGATACTGATCCTTATAATGAACTAATCATAAACGATATTTATAGGTTATTACTTGATAATGTAAATTCATCTTTTTTTTAAATATGACAATAAAACATTTAGTTTGTGCAAAATAATTTATAGGAACTGGAAAGAATTATTGGAAAGATTATAACTGCTATCTTAACACCCATACAAGATTATTGATTTTCAATTTTAAATTAAATTAAGTTAAGTCATCTATGCAACGCCCCGTACTGTGCTAAAAGCGTAGGTTTTACTATAGGTGCATAAACAAACACTAGACTCGGTCTTCAGGCGGTCGAGGAAAAACTAAAAGCCCAGTTTGTACCGTTTTATTTGTCCAGTGCAACTGGTGGCCTCGACACTTCTATATTACCGCTAAGAATTAGAGGCGATTATTAATTTTTATCGATATCGATATAATTAATATAATCTGACAACCCTGATCCGTAAGCTGTATTGTCACTTTCAATTGTGATGTGATAGTAAAAACGTTATAATTATCAAACAGGTTGAGAGTCAAAGCCAAGTCATAAATTCAATGGCGCCGTTCGATGCAAATTTTACGATCGTGGGCGAAAATAAATGAAACATAATTGGCTAATCAATTGAAAAGTGCAAATTGATAAATCATCAAATCTAATATTTACGTAACAAGCAATTAACATTGAACACGGCGACGGACGCTTTAGAAAGCCTTGGCAAATTAAAGAACGATTTTAAAATTAATTATGAGACGATGACTGCGCAAAAATAAACATTTCAAATATTATTGACGTTGACGGTGAGGAGAAATGTTTATGCTGACGCTACTGTTATTATAGATAAACATGGACACAATTTGAATATCAAAAATATAACAGGACGTAACATTTGAAGTGACGCGTAAAATATTGCGGAATTGCTATGTGACAAAGTTACGTTTTGCGATCGCAAACAGAGATCGAAAGTTGTAGAGGAGAAAACTAGTTTCGAGTATTGATTCCACAAGTTTGCAATGCCGCTTCGAAGAATCAGGGTATGACCTCGTCTATACGCCGAGAGTACTTGAGAATTAAAAAAAAAAACAGGCTTAATGAACATTGATGGTGCAGAGTAAAAAAGTAATCGGGGCGTATTCATTGAGCCCGTCGGAGCGCTAGTGTCAACTAGGCACGACGTTAGTCGGTCGAATAACCTTTGGCACGGTTTATCGTTCCCCAGGACACCCGGCCAATCTTTGTTTAAACTGAGTCAAAACGTATGCATATAACACGCATGGAACACAACTAACACAAATGGATTACAATGTGATGAGGCAATAACTAGCGAATTTCGTTTATAAGTTAATATGGTATGAATATAAATTACAGTTGGTCGCGATTTCATATTTCATTCTTTGTGTTTTCTTATATTAGAACATTAATAAACGATGTTTTTTAAGATTAGATTACATGGTAGGTTCTATTTTTAGATTTTACATTTTGAAGGTCCATCATACGAGTTACTTTTCGAGTAGCTTTTAGTCAATGCAGAAACTACAAGAAACACCGTAGCCAAGAGCGATTTTGGCCATTTTAATTAACTAAATGATGTTGATACTGAGGCTACTGTTAATATACTTTCGCCCGTTTAGTTCAGTTTTATTTATGCTAGTGAAATAACTACCATGTTAATCTAACTTAAATCTTCAGATATACCAACTGTAAATATCCTTCCGAGTTTCCTGAAAATAAGTACATAATGTTGAATAAAATACTGATGTCATTTAGTTTCTCGCCAAAAGGCGCTTATGATGATTGAGTTCAATCTTCCCCAATTATGTGAAAGTAGCGTGGTACGTAAATTATTAAGGAATTCTTACGAGTAGCTACGGCCAAGTTTTGTCTGACCTACTTGATCATTTCTCGTAGTTTTGTTGCAAACAATCTTAAGCAACTTCAGTTTGAAAACGATTTGATGCTGTGGATATGTTTATTTAATTTTAGACGAATAACATGGAAAATAAAAATATTTCTTTTTATTTTAATAGAACAAGAAGTACTTAATTAATCTAAACAATAAATTGTAGATTGCGATTATAAATCGTTTAAAGTTGAGATGATGGAAAGAACTTGGGCATTGTATTTAATTTGCAAATAGAAGTCGATAATATGTTCGGTAGCAACACTAAAACTGTTTGCCCGCGGACGGTTGCAAAAACCACAAGATCTACGCGTCATGCAGTCTGCAGTGAACCGCCAACTTTACAAGTAAAAACTTCGCCTTCCCCTTGATCACGCAAATTTCAACTTTAATCACTTGTTGTGTAGGCTTAAAGGGATGGAAGTCTAATTTTGTGGAGGAAAAGTACCACCGAACAAAAAGTAATTTGTCGCATGAAAATAAACCTTCCTGCATAGATTTAAGAACGACGGTGTTGATTATTATAAAATGGTAGCGACTTAGAAAAAGCCTTGATATGGAACGACGTGCTATGTAGCAACTGGTATTTATAACTTGCCTAAGTTATACCGACACTTTCCAACATTGGCTATGCAAAATTAATCACACAATTATATGTGACTGTACCTCTTTTGACACTCAACACGAAATTAAAGTTAAACCTTTAAAATTATGAAATAACAAAAACAGTGGACTATTATTTCAGAGCCATGAATAGATTGCGTAATTTTAAATATTTTACTTATTGTGAAATACTACCTATGATGATTTTTTACACTCCTTATATATTTTGTGTAATATAAAAATATAGATTTTTCTTTAATAAATTTTAATAACAGGATCGAATGCATGCGTTGATTATGTAACAAATATTATATTTCCCTTCAATAACTTGGAGTAGCAGCAAACCGGACATAAGTTTAGTAGATAGTTTTACGTCAAACATACCTGAAACAAACAAAAATACAAAACTAAATAAAGAAACAGATATTACATGTAGCAATTTACAATTTAACAAATCAAAAGAATTGATGTTATTCTAAGATATAAATCGAAGAAGAAATATTTTTAGCAAATCCAAGCAGTATATATACGTAAGCAATTTTTGATTAATGAAAAATATCTACATAATAGTTTTAAATGTAAAGATCTAGCGATTTCGAGTTTCATTTGTAACATTAATTGTAAACATCTATGAATAACTAGACTAATAATTTTCACAAAAATTAAGTTAGTAATTGTATTAATATTATGACACTTCCCGTCTGTCCTTCAATTAAACTTTTGTACTGAGGTATTACAGTTCGGAATATTCAAATGCCTTATCTGGGGCTGTGACGTTCGTTTTAAGTCTTGCCTTCTACCATATATTTATTGTTAATTTTTAATATTAAATATGAAATTGAGTTTCGGGGAAGTTCATATTATGTACCCATTTAAAGCTTATGTATATATATATATATATA
>DWQX01004366.1:0-15201 GCA_018245475.1 Pharmacophagus antenor
GGTCTGGGATGGCGGAAGGGGAGGGAGCAGTGAGGACTAGCGGTTTACCGCCGCGGGGTTTTTAGTGGGTAGCCCCTGGACCAATTTCCAGGAAAAGTGTCCTTTTTAGGGCGCCGGTAGCCCCACACACGCCCCCCTTCCCACGGGGAGGTATGGTGCAGCAATGCACATTCCACGCGCAAAAAAAAAAAAAAGGTTGCACTACCAATTATTAAAGCAAATTATCAGTACTAAAGCTATGGCAAAGATACATGTGATAGAAATATTACATATATATATATATACATAAAATATGAAACTTACTTTTAAGAAAAGTGTAGGTAGTAAATATCATTATAATATAAAAATGTTTTGTTTTCAAAAAGCGTCCAACTTCGAAGTATATAAACTGCTATAGCGAATTGAAGATTTTTATATTTCTTCTTATGGTTTATATAAGTATTGTTTTGTAAACTTCTAGGATAATTAATTATTGTTGCTTAGTACAGTTGTTCATAGGCTGTTACATTGTGTTATTTGTAATTTTGATGTAAGGTTTAAAAAAAAACAAACAAATATATGTATGTTGTATTGGATTGAATTTTTATGTGAAGTATTTATAAAGAACAAGGTAAACATTACCCTTGGAGACGGTATGTTAAATGCAATAATGTTGGTTTACCCTTCGCCAATAGATGGCGCTGTTTTATTTAAGTCTCGATATGATTGTATTGTTTGCTTAAACTTAAAGTTTAATTATTATTTGTGTAAAATGGATTGTTAGGGAGATATGTTAAGTAAATAAAAATATTTATAGTCTTACTACAAGCAGATTTTATTTACCAATAAGAAACAATCCCTCGGACCCTTAGTGTGAGGTTAAACAACTAACAATCTCACTTGGTGTTTAGTGATGTTGTGGTTTTTGGTAGTTAACTAATAAATTTATTTAGCTTTAACCTAGAAGTAGGCTATTCACTTTGTTCTTTAAGACCGTTTTTATATACGGACAGGAATTCTGACGCCGGTAAGTTGTTCCATTCAACACAATAAAACTGTGCTCTTCTGTACATCATAATTAGCCATCGAGTATTGAAGAGCCCAATTTCATTTTTA
This sequence comes from Pharmacophagus antenor, assembly GCA_018245475.1. Classification (NCBI taxonomy): domain Eukaryota; kingdom Metazoa; phylum Arthropoda; class Insecta; order Lepidoptera; family Papilionidae; genus Pharmacophagus; species Pharmacophagus antenor. The sequence goes on from DWQX01004366.1 coordinate 1,096, forward strand.
GGTAGTGTGACTACATGGTTAAATATAATTAAATAGTTTATTGAAGATATTTTTGCATAAAACGTAAATTTTCGTAGTACCATTCATCTTTGTATTTGTGATAACAATAACCACAGTAGGCGCAATTGTCACTAAAACAAAAGAACGCAATTAAAATTAATTCCATTTTTGCATTCGGACTGTAACGAATACTATAGCGAAATGATGATAAATTAATTAAATTTACTCTTTTCTATTAATCACAGTAGCTAAAATTAAATGTGATGTAGAAAATGTTTATAGCATAAGAAGCAGCTATGTACAATGTAGTTAAACATTTGAATACAATACAATAAAAAATAATTGGATGATTTTGTCACGTTTTTACTGGCGGGAATATAGCTTCTAATTTAGTCAGTAGTTTGTGATATAACTGAAGGCGCAGATATTCGTTGCTAAAACGCTGTGTTGATATAAAAAGCGTTGTGAAGAAAATTTAACACGTATAGGGTGAATTAAAGTGTTGTCCACCAAGGAGGTTGAACAGTTTAGATAATATTACATTTATTAAAACTTAATGAAACAACTTTAGAAGTAAAATATCTGCAATAAAGTTGAATAATATGAAGCTTGAAATGAATTGTGTTATGAATGAAATTGAATTCGATAGCTATATTCATCTGACAGCGACGCTGTTTTTTAATCGGTTATGGGCTAACACTTGCCCTCGGTTTTTCTGATGTTAAGTGACAATGAAGCAGCAGATGGTGAAGTGTGTTTGCCCAGAATACATCCGTTTCTAAAATGTATGACTGCCGAAACACAGCAGTGCTGTTATAGCGGCCGATTGACATTGGGGATGGTAGCTAGTCAGGCGGGTTTGAAAAACCCTACCAGAATCCAGACTCCACTACTGTAGCCCAGGAAATGCGCCACGGAGGCAGTCAAAAAAGCTATTACTTTACTATAACAGTCAATTGTGTAATACATAATATAGAGCTTTTCAGAAAATGATAAACGGAAAATGACAAACCCATGGAAAGATTCACGCAACGGTGGCGACATTGATCCATTTGTTTTTATTAATAGCAGCTAAATATTTAACTTTAAAAAACATATTCGTTTCTTTTATAAACATGGAAGGGATTTTTAAATGCTTGCTTTATTTTGAAAAACTTAAAATTATTATATACAAGTATTGTTAAAAAAAGTTTATATTTTAAGTTAATTTTAGATTGACTCATCTGCGTTAGTAACCAATAATTATAACATTGTGGTGAAGTGCCGCTAACCAGGTATGCACGTTATAAATCATGTTAAAACAAAATTATACAACTGCATAAAAAGTAATAAAACTTCAATTCACATGTTAATGATTCTTTACTGAATGTATATTTTTTAATCAAAATAAATAAAGTTTATTAAAGTAGCTAACACCATATAACAAAAGGCGAAATAAGTGGCAAAATGATTGTCTTAGTCATTGTCCTATCTGAGTAAACCATGAGCGAGATAAAAAATTTAAATGAAAATAAAATTTTAATTAAATAAAGAAGATATGTAAAATTTTATAATAAGTGTGTGATTTGTCACATGGTATTTTTATAAAAAATGAGAATATGACTTTTCCCTTTAATTTATAATAAATACATTTTTATCTCACTCAGCTATATTTTTTTCTGTTTGAATCGTATGAGTGGTTATGTGATTTATACAATAAAAATAATTTAAGTATAGCATCTGGAGATCTTACATTTTGTATTGCAATGTGAGACAACATTAACACTAGTTTTACCGTACCCGGCATTTTGACGAAGCAACTCTAGATAAAATGTTCCGTATACTCATATGCGTTTGACTTTTTCATACCGCCCCTGGCAAAATTGTTCTATAAATTTTGTTGCATAACAGGTAAAATGTGAATACAGTAATACATAAAATTACTATAGACTCTAAAAGAAAACCATAAAAATGTGTCAGTAAGTTAGTCTAGTGTTAACGCCTGTTCTAGTGCCTAGTGTTCATGATTTAATTCTTATATTATTATATTAAAATTAAAATTCTACACTTATTAATTATTTTCTTAACTATTGCGGTTAATAAGATAATGAACATAGAATTTTAAAATTTACTTTGACGTATAGACTTATAATATAGAGGCATCCTAAGAGGTGAACAAAGTTTGGCGAGTGATTCATAGCGATATTAGATAGGGTCTTTTACTTAAATGTTAATTTATTTTTAGTTACTAATGATTTTTTGATATTTATACTTGTAAGTTAAAAAAATCGTTTGACATTTTAAATTAAAACTTTTTTCAGATATAAACATTTAAGAAAAAACTTTTTGTTAAATACAATTAATGTTTCGTATTTCGTATAATTTAATGAAAGTAACTCGCTGAAAATAAATTTATGTTTGAAATGTAAATTTTATGCAGGGAGTAAAGTGTTTTTGTCTTTAAGTCAGTTATTTACTTTTGGCTCTTTTTTTACTTTATTAGGCATAAAAATCGAATTTTATTTATTGTTTTATGATTTTGTTTTTTTTTTAATTTAATGTCATTATAGAATAGAATAGTCTTAATTGCATAACGAAAAGAAAAAAGAAAAAATAATACTCATTAAACAAAATAAAAGAAAGTAAGTGTTACATATACAGCGAAGTAAAAGAATATGTCAGCAGTGCAAAAGGCTGTCTTACTGCTGAAAGCAGTCTCTTCCAGACAACCATAGGATGGCCATAGAGCTTATAGAATTAAATATGGTGTGTAAGTATATAAAAAAAAAGGAAATGTTGATTTTATTTTATCTAACATATATAAATACGTACATAAACATATAAATACATACACTCATATATATATACATATATATAAATATTACTTATAGTAATTACAGTAGGTGCTCAAAGAGATAGGTAATATTTTTTTAAAAGCCTCTTAAATTCTGTTAGTGACTTCTTACATTGCATTATTAATATTTTATATCCATTAATGAAACATATTTTTTTGTTTATTTCAAAAAGATTTCAATTAAAAGATTATGCAATTTATGCACGTTATACAACTGATTGACCATGCATAAAAACAATCTAGAATATGTTGTGGTCTTTATTGGTCTGATTCATTACAAAATTGAGCCACAAGATGAGCATAGAAATTAAAAGTATGGATCCACCATCTATCTTATCGTCTTGAGATAGATGGTGCGTTGAATTAGCCCAATAATTGCATAACTTTGTATGCTATTTAAAGCTTAATTAAAATCAGTAATGATGACAGTTTCAATATAAATTAATTTTATATTAAATAATTATTTTGGATATTTGTAATTAGCGCATGCTTACGAAATCAAAAAGAAATGACTTATTTTTTTATTTCTAAAATTGCTATTTCGGTTGTTTAATTTAACAACAACATTATAAGATATTTCCATCGTATAAATAAGAATCATACTACATCATATGATTAGAATTGACAAAAAGTTTTGAAGAAGTGTATGAAAATATTTTGTAAATTTCCTTTGAAAGACGTGGAAAGTATCTCAAAGGTTGGAAAAACTACTTTAAATTTTCGACTTCTTTAAAGGAATTCCAGTTATAAATTGTCTAATGAAAATTTCCTTATTATCCTTCATTAACGATTCCATAAATTAAGAGAAAGCGGTGATAGGATGCTCAAAAAAAGAAATTTATTAATGGATAAATCATATAAAAGAGCATAAGAAAATTAAGTTTGTTTTAGGTCAAAGATTGAACATCACTTTTTTATGTTTACACTATACTAATTTCTCAGATCTTAATTAGGGTGATAGTAATAATCAATTTGTTTCAGAACACAGATCCATAAAAGTATTATAAGTGTTAGTAACAGAAAACTGCTTAAATACCTTGATAATGATTTTAATTCTTACAGGTTTTATTTAGTAAAATTATTAAATAGGAAAAACTAATTAGGAAAAAAGCAATAAGAAGTTCATTATTTACCTTAAGCCGCACGTATTCAGGGTTTTCAAATGGGCAGCCGAGTCAGGCAGTAATCATCATCAGGATGCTGTTGGGACTGTTACGGATGCGCTGCATCATGGACACTGCTCCTTTGCGCATGATGACGTATAGCCCGTCGGTGCGCGCCCCGTAAATATCTTAGACGCGCTGATGCGTTAAAGTAGCCCCAACAACATCCTGAACGCGTTGCATTATTACATACATTATGAAAGATTCGACGCGAACATCTTATCCGCGGACCGCTCGAGTAAAATGATAATTATCGAGAAAAATAATACAGAATGATTTGAAATGTACCTTTCGGCCATAATTTATTATCAAGAATCACATTAAGTTTCTCTGTAGACACAGAAAGTGTATTGTAATCCTGTGGCCGTTTCATTTGTATTTTGCACAGAGTTACATTTTCACCAGTTTTCTTAACAATGTAATTGATGATATCTCGTTCTGACACATCCTCATGAACATAGATAAAAAGAAAGACTTTTCTCTCAGCAGCCTAAAGTTTTTATCACTTTAATTACATTTTACCAATGCTATGTATTTTTGATTTATGAAATTACCTTTTTTTCTGTATTATTAATGTTACCCTACTTGCACACGCTGTGCGCTCGAGTGCGAGCGTTTGGATCTGTCATGCTGCCTCACGCCTTCGCACCTTATCAGAACCCTGCAGATTACTTGCATATTCGAGATGTTATCTAATTTGGGAGAAAGAGCTGTCGACGGGCTAGAAATAATACGATCAGTAAAATATTATATAGCATTATCGCAAGTTATCAGTAGCGCCATCGGTTTGTTATCCATTATAGAGCACTGTCTTTTTCGAAAATTTATATTTAATTCTTGATTTTGTAACGATCTGTTTTAGTAACATACTAGTATGTTCCGTTTTGGTACCATACTGGTGACGTATATCTGGTATAAATTTCTCTAGGTAAGCTATCTTGTTCAGTGAAGTAGTCACATCTATATGATCGAATATTACCAGTGGTAATTTTTGTCAACACTGCAACAAAAGTGGGCAACTGTACAAGATCCGTTTCTTTTAAGAGGATAATAATATCTTTTTAGTGGTTTTTCCCTGTCGTTTTCTTATCTTTGGACTGTTATTCATACAGTCAAAAAGTAATGATTTTGCCGTTTTCACATCTTCCATACCAAACGTAGTCACATATGTGCAAAAGACTGCTCATCCGTCATATCTATATTATTTTGGACAAATGCCAAAACTTCACTAATTATATTACAATTAGTGTACTTTACGTTTTGTGACATAATATCCGTTGCCGTCGTGAACGGTCATTGACCCGTGTCTATGGTCGCACGGTCGCAAAGAGACTATGACTACTACTAATGTAATAATGACTCTCCAAGAAATACACAACCTGTGAAAATTTTTACTTTCTACCTATTATGGTTTATGTTAAAGAGCCTGATGAAAAGCGGACAGACAAACAGACATCCAGACAGACAGTAGGACGGCATAGCCTTAGTTTCGTTCTGTTTGTAACCATTTGTATATGAAACTGTAAAAAATATGTGAATCTTTACACCACGTCATTTTGAGTTTCATGCAATTTATTATCTATTGTGTCGTGCTTCCAATTAATCTCGGTAAACTGAATGCATAGGGCCATTAATCATTTTGAAACACCTATTTGTAAACAACGTACCCAACCAGCGATGGATGATTTGTTCCCTTGTAAGTATTTTTCTCAAGTAACAAATATTTTTCTTTTAAAACAGAATTGGTCTTGTCACCTTAACGAAATGATTAATTGTTAACCCGTGTTTTGAATTTATACGAGTTATTTGTCAATTAAAAGTGATATTAGATGTATTGATAGTAGGTCATATTATTGAATAAAGAGCTGCCATAGGATTGTTTCTTGCTTTTTGAAGTTTGGTACTGTTTTTCTCAAATGCTTTTTGTTACGTGCTAGTATACTTCACCTTCTTTGGTTTTATAGTAATTTATTCGACATATTTAAATTGAAGTTCTGTAAATGCTGGTTCATTAAAAAAATAACTAATTGTGGTTCTTAAATCCATATTTATCAACTAAAAGAATAATAACGTTCATAAAGACTGAATAGGGTTTTGAATAAAAAAAAATTCAAACAAATCGAAATAAAATTGATTACGCGTATTATGTATGTATATGTATCACTACTACTAACCTATTTTAGATACCTAAATTTATTAAAAGTAGATTGGCCTTATACTAGAAAATTTATAAGTCTACGTTAAATAAGAAATAGTGAAAATGGATTTAGCACATTTCTTGTCCTATAGTACCTACTTTTAACTAAAAACAGGAATTTTTAATAGAATTTTTTCTGTTGTTGATAAACTATGAAAATGAAGGTTTTATTTAATCTTATTAATCCCGGGCCTTTGTAGGCTTGCACTTTTCGTATAGAAAATAATTACTCGTATTTAAATCCACATTCAATAGTGCAGTCACCATTTCAGTCAGGAGGAACTCTGTTTACGATATTAGATCACGTTGAGAACTTTTATTCAATTATTAAATTTAATTAAATAATTTCAATTTAAATTCTGATTTTATTAAATAATTATTTTATATACATGTTGAGTTTTAAATATATAAATATTATACAAAGGTTATTTTGGACCTATTTTTATTTATTTTATTTAATCGTCTCGTAATGAGAAGTCGTTAAAATTCAACAATAAAGTTTTGAACCTGTTAAATAGAATAGATGGCAGTTGGAATAAAGTAATAATGAAAGGAAACCATGCTAGGATATGACCGCTTGATGTAAATATTACAGAGTTCCGACCTTCACCTATCGGACTCTTGCTATATATGTATTCCCACGGGTATCTCTTGGTAAATTTTAATGATATTGAGTTGAACGGTACGTAAGTAGAAATATTGCAACGTCATCTGATGAAAAGTTGTAACAAAGTGTTAAAAAATGAAAACATTTTCATGAAAAAATATGTTTGTCTCTCATGGTGATTTGTCCAATAATTTTAAAGATCGACGTTCTGGAACATGCAGTCTAATTGCTTTTTTTTTCTTGAGATGATAATGCCTCGAGAAGGTGCGCAACACGTTATTAAAAAATCATTCCTAAGGATGGGAAAACAGAGAAGATTGATTTATATTAAAATTGCATTAGTTCGATTTTTACTCAAAATATTTATTTTTATTTTTACATATAACAGATTTATAATGTACTAAACAAAGAAAATGTTATTCCTTATACTATATTATCTTGATACGATACAGGTATTGGAACAGGCTGTTAATTACCTTCGCTCTTTAAAGTTGTAACACAAAGGGCGCTGAAAAGTCGTCCCAAGGAACATAAGTGCATTTAAGTGGCAGTATCGCAACGCGTATGGCAATTACCGTAAAAGCCTCTAGAGGTCAAAACGACGTTTTTAATATATTTATTTTGACTTTGAAAAGGTGAAATGTATTATTTGTAGTAATCAGATATATCATAAAATAATTTCATTCTATATAGAAAGTTGATAAGATTTTAAATAAAATGTTTTGCGTAATCTACGACCGATTGCGATGTAGTAATTTTTAGTGGTTTATTTGTTGTGTTCGAATTATTAACGCGGTTTAAACTCCGCGGCACTTTCAATTAATTATATAGGTGATTATGTTCACTTGTTTCTCTTTAAACTACCGGTTGCTAGTCCGTGTAGACCGCAGCGCTCATTTCTGCTGCCAAGTAGTGGTGTGAAAATAATTGTATTCCAGTCTGTGTTCTGTAGTTAGTGAAACTACTATGGTATGGCGAAGACGCATTTTATTATACCTCTAGGCGATGTACAACTATTTAACACTAGTTAGCAACTGAATATCCCGTTGTTACGTGGAATAAAAGACAATAGTTTGAGGGTGTGCACACGTGTTTTCAAGCGGCAAACTTCGTCAACGTAAAATTACCTCACTTTTTTATATTTTTTATATTAACACAATTTAAAGCCTTGTTTTCATTGAAGTCTTGGTCTACGTCAGGTACGGGTTAAAAGCCCCGTTATATAGTTAATGCATTAAAAACTTTAAAGTAATTGCTAATTATTCTTTGTGAAACGACATATTCAGCAGGATGTTGTCGGAGTACGCTTTGCAAACTCCCTCTTCTACCCTGTAGCGTAGCCTGTAGAAGCGTGCCGTCCCACGCCATAATCGCTTATGCCAATTAACGTGGGAGCGAATGTGACTGGTAAAATTCTTAGCACTTTTTAATAGTAGCACACGCCATGTTAATACCATTTTCTTCTACATTTATGATTAAAATGTTATTTAAATTTGCTACTTACTACAACGTTACCGGAGTTCTTTGCTATACTCTAGAAGAAAAATAGAGATAATAAAATATAAAAAAGATTACTACTGGAAAAACATTGAAAAATAATGAATCTCTAAGTGATGTGCGCCTCGATATAAGAGAGGACGAAAACTTGGTTAGTTTTACATTATTCTTGGGTCAAACAATTATACTATAGCTATATAATATCTTGTACTGGATATGAGCATGTATATTTAAAAAATTAAAAAAATTAATAATATTTTTTTATAATATGTCATTTATTATTTAATTTATTTAAATATACAAACCATTGCCTCCTCCTCGTTGTTATATTCTGCAAAAAAAGATGGATACTGATCACCGTATTCTGCATCTATTTCTGCACTGACTTTAAAGTAAGTTATCAAACGAGCTAGGTTATTCTCTTATCAAAAGATCTAAGATGTAAATATTTGTAGCAGAACATAATTTGTCAACATATCTCCTAAAGTAAAAACATTGAAGTGACAGTTTGGGGGTAAGAGTCAAGACTCGAATGTCTCGCATAAGACGTGAGATTGAACAGCGGCCTCTTTGTAGACGGAACAACGATTTGGTGAACTGGCATGTAGGGGTTGAATGAAAAAGCAGAAAAGTGCATGAAGTTTAAGGTATTGAGGAAGATTTGTGCATATCGTAAGACATGATGATAAATAACTGGAAAAAATCACTGTGCTTCAATATTTATTCTGGTTTGTAATTAAGTTCGCCTTGATTCATATTTTACCTCCTCAAAAGATAATACAATTTTCATATTGAATGGACGCCTCTCCGTCGAAATAAATTGCATTGCAAATGAAATCGTGTCGAGTTTTTAACAAACGAATTATTTAGTAATTCTGTTTCCATGCCCATGAATAGTTTTAAATTTTGTTTATGCGTTTTACCTGTGCAAGATTTATTTTAGATTAAAGGGTATTTATTTTTATGTGCATATGTGAAACTAATTGAACATTAAAATTTGCATTTTTAAACTTATCTTCAAATCTTCCTCACCTTATATTTACGATTTAATTGAAACATTTCTATATTTTTTTTAATAATAAGTAATTAAAAACTAGTTTATCTTTGTGTTCACAGATCCATGTATATTAATAAGTCTCAATTCGACTGGTGTACCAACGAATGTTGTTATAAACTTGTAAGTAATTGATAACTATATAGGTAAAATGTAATCCCAGAATTTTTATAATTAATAATATATTATCATTTTACAGTTTCTAGGTATTAGTAAAAGATCTTAAACTACAACACTCTACGGTAACATACATTCAAAGCTCTACTAGTTTCCAAACTACTTCGATGCACTCAATAGCAACATCATTGAAATTGTGCAGAACTTTAAGTGCTAGTCAAGAGTTGTTTCCGTAATTTCGCGTAGTTAGTGTATGAATAACTTTAAATTTTCATAGTTAGTCACGACATTCTTAAAAATGATGAACAGTATCAAAAGTCGAATCACAGCTTGTATGTCTATTGTTTATCAGAAATGGGTTAACACTTGACCACAATTTCATAAGATGGTAAGTGATAATGAGACCTTACATGTATTACTGTGGGAACACTGCAACTATTATGGCGGTATGTTGACTTTAAGAGCGATAGTTAGCTAGGTGGGTTCGAAAAAATCCTGCTACCGTCCAAACTCCTCTACTCATGTTGCCGCGGAATTGTATTTGCTCCTCTGTACAATGCAAGCGGTAAACCATTACGCCACAGAGGCAGTCAGTTCTTTCGCTGCTCCTATTTGCAAAGCTGATCCTTAACATTTTATTTCATAAGCCGATAAGTGTTGTATTATTTTATGTTACATAACAAGTTCCCTATTTAATAAGGTAAATAAATAATTTGCAGAGCACTAACTTTTGGAGTTTTATTCAATATTGTAATTTTTCAAGGTGGTCTCAAACTTTTGGCCGGCAGTGTACGTATATTCAACTTTTGATCCTTCCAAAATTTTATACGGAACATTTTGTTTCAGAACTAAATTTCAAAAAATATAACAGTTATAAACTGGTTCGTAAGAGTGGAAGCGCGCCTTTTTATAACTTTTTTTACACATAAAATCATATTGACTGTAAATGAAAACTGAAAAAATACAGTTTCAACATATGATATTGTTTACAGGTACTAAATATATTTTGGGTTAAATTGTTTTTAGTTATCTTATTCCTGTAAGAAATTGATGATTTTGTTAAATTTTTGAATTATTATAAATAATATGAAACTAGTTTAAAAAAGGACATAATGTGTAAATTAGTCAAGTAGAACATATAAGGGGAGGGTCGTAATTCAAGGAACGGCGAGGAGTTGTCCACTGGAGCGTGCAAGCCGTTAAGTGCTGGGATCGCATCATTTATGCCAATTATCTGCGACCGTGCGAGCCAGGAGTGCCGCTTAATGACACTTATTTTATTAAGTTTTACACGCTCTTACTAGGAACTTGCCTATTTCTTATATTAACATTATTTAACTTATGCCATCGATAATAGAAAACCGCTTAGGCAGTCACCATCGCAGTGTCTCTTACTGCCACTGACTAATGTTATGAAAAAACTTGATGTATTCAGGTTTGAAGCGCTTTGTAGTTAGTATATTCACTCAATTTCACATGGTGTTAACTGACAATGAAACCGGAGATGGTCAAACGTGCTTGTTCAAAACTTTCTGGCTCTTACATGTATGGCAGGTTGACATTGATGGCGGTACAATAACTACGAAACTAGGCAAGTACGAAATCCCCACTATCATCCAAAGTCATATAGTCTGGTAATCGAAACCAGGACCCCCGGTAGTTATTTTTTTTTATTAAGAGTAAAGAAAACTATATGGAATATCCTTGTTCATTCATTATTCAATAACTAACAATAGTTAAATGAATTTCAGTGCAGATGTGTATTTTAATAAGATGTCCTTTACAACTTTAGTTACTTTTTTGTGCTATAAATTCGTAACTTATTTAATAGTTACAAATAATTCTTCTTTCATTTTTACTCGTAATACCTATATACTCTCCGATAAATATGAGTTTATTAACGTGGTACATCAAATAATTTGCGTGTTGATAAAAAAATAAGCCGCAATTTTTACTAGTGTGTTTTCAATTCAGCGAGTCCACTGTTTAAGCAAATCATTAGCTTTCAGCGTAGTAGCGCGCCCGTTTGTTAAGACTTCCTGATTCAATCGCGTGGAGATGGTTTGAATACTAACAAGTCATTTAATGAACCACAGAGACCAATTGAAATAAACGATACATCGAACTATAATAAAAATGCTTCCAATTTTTTATCTATTATATATATATATACATATTGATTATTGGTAAATAATAAATCTATAATAAATATGTTCTAAATAAAGAAATGTACATTTACATGTTATTTCTAATTATTGGGATGTGTTAAGAATACAAAATTTATTTTTTGTATCTACCGTATATATTTATATTACGGTATTCGATATCCGGTATATATTTATCATCCCATTAAAAGGTTCTCTTCCTTCTTATTTATTAAATTAATTACGGTAGTCTTATAGGGATTGTATAGATTATTTAAAATATAAATGTAATTAAAAAGAAGGCACCCCTTTAAACGCACTAGGCGGTGGCTACTCTTACGCAGCGGTAGACCGCTGATGGCTACCGCAGTGTGCACGTATTAGCCTATTGTATATCACCATTTTTTGTTTTGTACTACATAGTTTATGTGCTGTACAGTTTGTATTACTTTGTGTGCTTAAATATAACTGTTTTTTTACTCAAACACTCGCATTTATCTTCGTGTTTACCCCAGACAGAATGTAGAACATTTGCAGCCTGTTCTTTAAACAACAACATCAAATAAATATTTTTACTATTATGTTAATTGTGATTACATACTGGCAGATGGCTCCCTGTTTACAAATAGGTGTTTCGGAATGACTAATGGTCTCTACATTGAGTTCACCGAGATAAATGAATGGATGGACAATAGGTAATAAATAACAACGGAGAGCTAGGGTGTCATAGATTTAAATGGTAAAATGTGAGGTAATTTTCAGGTGATGAAAGGTCTCACCTTTTAATAGATTTTGATACTATTAACCAACTTCAGATATGTTTTAATATCTTCCACTGTTTGTTGAGATATTCTAAATTTATATTTCTGGTTCATATGCAAAGCGGCAATTTTATTTGTAGAAACATAAAAAATGTGTGAATAAATCACGTTCATATAAAGTTATTTTATATCTTAAATAAGTCGCAGTCTTATTTAAAAGGAAGACGAGACAAAAGAGATTTTGTAGAGCTCGAGAGTTACGGAAGAAATACGACGTCGATAAATGTTTTTGTAAGATTTATTGCGACATAATTTTGTGATTTCTAAATGTAAGTCTAGTACTGAAAAAGAAAGGTCATCATAAAAAAAAATCCTTTCCCTTCTATACCCGTTTGTAGGTATATTATCAGTTACGAGTATTAGTCAATGCTTAACCATAACCCTTGAAAGTCGCTTCTTAAAGCATTACTCTTGATGTTATGATTCTGTTTATAAACCCAAGAACAGTATGTTATTGTTTTTGCTTTTAAGATTAGGTAACCTTTTAAATTACCTTTTCTATCGGTAATGGGCTAACACATGGCCTTGATTATAACTGATACTAATTGACAATAAGACTGTAGATGGTGAAGCGAGTTCGCTTAAAATACTTTTGGCTCTCACATGTATGACAATTCCATTTTTAACACTCCATTACACAGGTGTGTTAACCACGTTTATATATTGAACGTCTATTTTTGTATGAACATCGAATAAAAACCTAAGTGTTATAATAAGTTGTTTGTATATTTAGTACCGTCTAGACGCTTTGATATGTCTTAATGCTTTCATATATATTCGTTCTACCCTGCACTTAGTTATAAATTTTTGAAACTATTTGCATATTTCTTTTATTGTAAATTATATTAGTTTAAGAATACATTTCAAATACGCAATTTAAATAAAATTAAAATCAGCTGTACATATATATGTGTGTTTTAATAACTAGTATGGCCATAAATACTTAATACTTTACATAAAAACTTTTATTTTTTCAAAATTTTAATTATTTTGAATTTGGCACTCGTTTATTATTTCAAATATATCTTTCCACTTTGCGCAATTTCACTTATATTTTCGTGTTCATTATCAAATTACAATATGGAATGGGGTGTTAAAGAAAATAGGATAACAGTGATCGCCTTGCACAAAGTGGTCACAAGGCATGAACTACTCAAGTCTGACTTGAAACCAACGTAGCGGACTTTATAAGAGGTGAAAACTGATTCTCATCTAACTCAGACCTCGACCTTTTAGACTTCAAATTATGGTCAGTTTTAGAGGACATGAGCTGTTATAAACGACACGACGACATTAAATCTCTTAAAAAAGGTTTGGAGCAAACAGTGGCGAAGCTTCCTTTGGAAACAGTGCGTGAATCTATAGATTCGTGGCCAGACAGATTAAAGGCCTGTCATCATATCAGCCGAAACGCGTCCACTGCAGGACAAAGGCCTCCCCCAGGGATCGCGAACGGCTCTGCGCTTTTCTGATCGAAATCTAAAGGTCTGTATAAAAGCTTAAAGTGGCCATTTCGAAAAGAATATTTTTTTATTTTTTGCTGAGACTTTAATTAATAAGTAGGTATACATTTTAATAATATTACATTACTTCATAAAATATGCATTTTCATTTGAAGCAGAACTTATGGTTGGACTAAGTATATATATACACACACACATATATATATATAT
>DWQX01004367.1:0-15201 GCA_018245475.1 Pharmacophagus antenor
GACAACTTCATTGTTGTAACAAGCAAGCGTAATAGACGTTTAACAGCACCAGAAATTCGAGCTGAACTCAATAAAACCACTGTTACGACCACAAAACAAAAATAAACGTCTGCAGTGGGCCTTACTCATCGATATTGGACTGAAGAAGACTTTAAAAAAGTTCTCTGGACTAATGAATCAAAGTTCGAAATTTAAACCCCCTCCCCTCCTCGCCATAAAGTGAAATTTCAAAAAAATCATCGTAATGGTTACGTATACTTTACAAAGAACTCTCCCCAAATTTCATATATCTAGGACCTGCAGTTGTAGCTGTTCTGAATTGACCTATATAACAATATAATTATGATCGATTACTCTTTGTCCGATTATATTGGTCACTACATAAGGTATTGCTAAAGACACGTTGATTTTAGACAATTATAGTATTCATAAATACGTAATAGCATTAAAATTAATGTTTCCACATATAAATTTTAAGAATCTATTGACATGACTTATAGAAAATATTGCAGACTTAAGTTCTAAAACAACGGAGGAAAGACTACAATACTCTGTGTAACAAATATACTTAAAATGTAGAAAGTACTTTTCAACAATAAGCCATGTGAAGATTTTATATAATACGCAGAAGCATGGAGCTTAGTGTCTACTTTATTTTCTGTTACGTGCATTCGATTACGTTCAATTTGTTGTTCATACATTCTGCATATAAATCATCGATCAAGAAAAATATTTTAATACAATAGTAAAGGAATGAAAAAAAAATTGAAACCGTTAAGCCAAGACTACGTTCAATTTAAACAATTAGATTAACTATAGATAATTATTAATATATTAATAAGACTCTCAACATGTTGCAATCATAATAGGGAAATTAAAAAAGAAACTTGTAATTCTTAAACGCTTTTAGCGGTTAACCTGACTTAAGATAAAAGTAGCGGTAAAGTCAATTTTGTAATAAATACAATTCTTTTCAATGTGTTACAATTACACTTTCACTGTGTTCCGAGGTAAATGAAAAAAAAATTGGGACTACGTACATATTTATACTTAATGTTTGGGTATCAAACAATTTTCATCGGTGCTTAATTTGTTCTTAGATTCCCCACAGATTCAAGGTTTTCTTGTAGTCTTTAATGTTTCAAAGAAATAATAACAATATAGTGTATGTCTGGCAGAATTCATAATTCAATTCTTAATTAACATAAAGTATAAATATAAACAATATGTTCACATCAACAGAGCTTGCTACCTTTGGCCATTGAAATATAATATATTAAAGTTATTATTTCAAATTACCTAATTTATCTAAACTGCAGCAATAACTTACTATTTTGTATTTTTTTTTTGTAAACCTTAAGGAATAGTAACTCTTAGATTGTCAAATCGTAGCATGGCAAGAATTGTGTTTGACGAAATTATTCAATAGTAATAATAACTATATATTTGTTACTTAAATCACTTTATGTATTCACACAAATAAAATATGACAATGAGCGTATTTTACCCTGCGACCAATTTTTAAATATACCACGACAAATTAAATATATTTCGCCCTATGCTTGGTACAATACGTTTAAAAAAAAGTTTTATTAATTCTCTTTGTCTACAGCTGAAAATGCAGTAACAAAAGTTAGATGTAATTAGTATGCTCTTTTAAAAAAATCTTTATAGTCCCTATAGCTTTGTGTTCATGCAAGCTCATCGCCTAGCTACGGAAAGTATTAGCTTTGTAATAGTAGTAAAGCTAAACTATGAAATGTATTATCACCATCATCATTATTAGACGCTAACCGATTACCGTTGTACGTAGCTTATCATGAGAAACTCTACACCAATCGCGCCTCACGTCCTCTGCATTTTGAGGAGTCTACTACTACTTCATCTACCGGTATGCATTGAGAATTTATTCCCAGGTGTACAAATTAATTAATGATCAGTGAAATTTCTGTTAAAATAAAAAAATACTTAATAATATTATATAGAAAGTAGCTGACCCGATAAACGTTTTTTTTTGCCGTGTATTATTTCTGAGGAATATTTCAGTAGAAAGTAAATACTTATTATACGTTTCTTCTACTGCATAGACACCGAGAAAAGAATTATTATGTTTGAGAAACATTAGACCGGCTTCGGTATCATATCATACTCCGTGATTACTGGATGAGAAGTGCCAGCCGTCGACGCATAGCGGGGATAACTGATCAAGTGATAATTGATCAATTATCGACCGGGGCTAAAAATTATTATATTACTAAAATCACTATTAAAAGATAGGAATTGATAGTAGAAGGGTGAAATTTTAGGGATCTATGTGTTTTCAATGCCAAATCATGAAAATAAAAAGTGTTATTAAAAAAAAAAATTGTGTGTAATCCTAATCACTTAGGGGTATGAAAAACAGATTACGGCTGATTCCCAGAACTAGGGAATTAACATACAATTTCATCAAAAGCAGTCAAGCCGTTTCCGAGGAGTATGGCAATTAACAGTGTGACACAATAATTTTATATATTAGATTTATTACATTCAAGATAAAATTCGAAACATAATAAAAAAAAAACCTATTCCGTTATACTTCCATGCAATATTTATTTAAACTAAATAAAATTGTTGTCGTGCTTCATAGTTAAGCATTTCACATTTTAAGAATTCTTTGCAGTGTTTATAACAGCAAATATCGGGCTTTACAATTTTTTAAACACAATTTGAAAAATGAACCGGGCAAATTAAAATGTCGCTTAGAAATTTTCCTTTTTCAATAAAAAATAGGACGGGTATTCTACTTATTTGTCCTCAAGGAGTTAGAAATGGAATTATTGGAATTGTTAATGAAAAATAAATCCAATAATTTAGATTATATTTAAATTAATAAGGTTATAAGAAGGTATTAAAATCCTTAGCCTATAACATTTTTTTTTTCTTTTATTTTTTTAACTCAAATAAAAATATTAAAAGAGACATTTCCTTTCCAATATTTTCTTATAAAAAAAAGTAATTGCAATAAACATTGCTAATTGAAAATAAAATAAATTAAAACGAACAAAGTGTATTATAACAACATTAATTACGAATGACAAAACAAAAGTGATGAGCTTCTAGTCAAACGATACGATTTAACGTTAATCCTTAATGCAAACAGTAATAAAGGCTGCAATAAGGTATCAATATCTGTGTTTATTTTACGTGAACTTGAATTGTAATTTTGACGATCTCCTAATGATGTATCTACTGTTTTTCTGAAAGGTTATGGTGTGGGTTGTTGGTGTCGTCTAAGATGTCTCTATCTAAGATTCCCTATTTAATGATTTAAGTACGTTATAAATTTATTTTCAATTGAGATACACGGACTCTGTATGAATTTTTATGAATTCTTTTTACTTTGAATATAATTTTTATTAATATAAAAATATTATAATTAGTATAGTTCGTAAAAATAAAGGTTATTGCATGTTTTTTATAATCCTCGCTCTGTTATTTGCAAACAAATTATGTAGATGGTTCAATTATACCTTTTATACCGTATTTCATTTATAATGACATTCAATAGTGTATAGATTTAACATATTTAGTTAAACCCTGTTCCCCAAGCGTATAAACCAAAGATAAAATACACCTTTAACCTTTGGCACTCTATGTCGAGTGTGATTCAACATCAGTTTTTTATCGTACGAGCTCTTTTTTCGAGTCGCACTCATCATTTTTTAAATATGAAACTGATAACTAAGTGGATTTATTTCTTCCTCCATTTATCTAAATTGCTTTATATTTATAGAAATAGTTAAAGTGAAATTAAAATGACACGCTAAAAGCCTTTGAAGGTTGTAGTAACGTAAATAAAATAAAATGTAGAATGCAAAGGGTTAAGCAAACATGTTAGATAAAATTCTTGAAACATGTTATTACAATATCAGACATGGTTATAATTAAGATACATACATTATACAGATTAAAATTGCAAATATGGTAGTCTACAATCGCTTGACACTTGCGTCGCTTTTAACTCAACAAAAACGTGTGTCTATTTAAATTGGATTTTCTAATACGTTGCAGTGAATTCGCGTAACAATTGACAAGCTGGTAGCGTTGTATTCTATTGTACATTATTAAAGGTAAATAGGAGACTCAACTAAAATTGCCTAGTTTTACCATAAAGTAATATTGTTTTGATGTATCCGCATACTACTAAATAGTAATTTTAGAACTAATTATCATTATAATGATATCGTTTTAAATACTTTTAAATAGTATTGAATTATCAATAACTTTTTGATTATAGCGAAATCTATCTAAAAAAATATAAATGTCAAAAGGGTTAAAGTAAAAGTGCATTACTTGATTAAACACATAATTAAGGACTTACTCGCTTGCCGCTTTGTACGTAAACTTATCTTTGCCCCTCATTGGTTATGTTTGTCATAAAGATATTTTATAAATGAATGACTGGCGAAACGTTTTATACCTTTTTTTAGTCACAATGGATGCTGATATTTATGATTTCAATAATCGTAGCTTCATTATTCGCTTCGTAAGAAATAATATGTGGAAAATACTGCTAAGATTTTCTTAATCGTGTTTTCCAGTACCTAGAGGAAAAAGGTGTTCCAATTCAAAGGTGTTCAAATTCCAACGTTATTAAACCTGTTCTCGGCAATTGAAATAAATTACTTATCATATTTTTCGACCTTACAAACTTATCGCTCTTTCTCAAGACAAAGACATTCAAATTAATTTAATTAAATGAAATAATTTACTTAAGGTGATCTGACCGATTTTTTACGAAAAATTTCATCGACAGTGTGGAACTAGTCATATGACGAAATTAATTCCGTACATGTCCACAATACCGTTACGCAGTTAACGCCTACAATATCACCTTTGTTATACCCATACATGTTCATGCTCCAATACTCGTACATACGTACGCTGTATGTTATATGAATATTATTCGAATATTTGAACTTACGTTTCCGTTTATAATTGCTCTGCGAAACTTACGCTCCATGATTTTTTTATATTCTAAACAGAAATTATAATAAGGTTATATATGTATTTGTATGAACAGATTAATCTATTATTATCCGCTAAATAAACAAAGACATTGTAAAACAAAGTAATTAGAAAAATTAATTAAATTAATAAATATCATTGCATTTGTTTAAATATAAAAAAGTTTAACAGTTGGTGCCAAGATAAAAAGACGTGCCTACACGAAAATATCCGAACAAATTTCACGGTTTTGCTATGGTACGGGTAAAAAATTAAACATTATACAATATATACATAAACCATAATATAGTATATTATGGATAAAAAAGAGAATTAAACAGTCACACTAAATTATTTATATCCATTGAAAATTATATAAATCATTACACCAAAAATTAATTTGCTAATTTCCACTTTGTTTAATCACAAATACTACGACCAAAATACAATCCCAACTCGTTTCGCTACTACACGTGGCTTTCGCAGATGTTAAACGTTCGACGTCGGGCTGTTAAACCGGAAATTAACAAATTTTAATTTTGTTTTGTAATTTAAAGTAACGTTTGAATTAATAAATTAAATAAAAGACAGAGATATAAAGAAAGTATTAGTTCTGTCATACAAAACGTATTTGCTCAAACTAAAAGACAAATTTTCATAATAACTCTATGTAGACCATTTATTACAAAGTAATAAAGTAGTAAAAAAATATCTTGCATAATAAAAATAAAGAATAATACGAAGGTTAGTTGTTCAACGCCGGATGAATTATCTTGTTCTATATCAAAAGACAAAAATGTTTGACACGAACGGAAAACAGATACAAAAAAAATTACGTTATCGAACTGTTACCAGGACGAAATACACCGCTCGCGACAACGATCAAGGAAAAACTAACAGATCCTACGTCCCGCTGCCTCAATGTGATCTTATTTCGTGCGTGTATTCAAAGAGTTGACGACATGTTCCGACAAAAGTCCTGCGTCACGGAAATCCACGACTTATTTCGGATGTCGCCCGAGCGGCTACAATTCGTGTTTATGTTAGACATCGTTACTACCAAACGATAGGAAAAAGTCGTCAAATGCTTAGAGTTATTATATTTTATTTTCTCATTTTTGTATTCCAAATTAATTTAGATGTAGTTCTCTCGCAATGCGTATAATAAAGCGCTTCACGGTGCTGGTCGATATATCGGCTCTAGCACTTATAGCCAATGCAGTAAGAGCTGATATCGGCCACCGGCATTGAAAGGGTTAACCGCCCTTCAAGAATTAATTCCATAGTCCCCTTCTTAGTTAAGAGGTAGCGTTGCGTGAGGTTCATTTTGCATTTCACCGCGTTATTGAATTTATTTAGTTGTTTTGTTAGAATATAATAATATCATCGCTGGGGCCTCGATGGTTAAGATTTTCATCTATAAACTTTATTAGAGGAATGTAAAATATAAATATTCAAATTTACCGGTTAACGAGTACTTTCTAAATAACTTCCTTAAAATTTAAATTTACGCCTATTCCTATATGTATTAGAAAATGGGAATCTAATTCAAGTATATAATCAAATTATTACAATTTGTAAGATTTTATCCACTAATAATAAACATTTATATTCTTGTTTTCAAAAATTACAAAATCTTTAAGAATAGATAACGTAAAGGCGCTGAGAAAATAATCATTTAGAAACTTTGTAGTCGGTAACTACCGGGGACGGGTTTTTTGCGCTTTGCATCAAAGAACAGACATACCGTGTACTTGAGAACAGCGGCATGAAAAGAATATACTCTCGCAACTAAAACAGCATTCTCTTTAGAAATGCAATGTAACGTTATCACATTTTAATGTACAACCAGAATATAACATTCTTTTTAGAAGCTTTGGAAAAGAATTCATTATAATTGCACATAATTAATTATATTCAACGATTCACTTATTATGTTTAATTACACAAGTAATTACATATTTACATAAACTAAATGGTAAAAGGATATATTCAAAATTAGAATCGCATATGTGTGATTACATAAGGGTATTAATGTGTGGAAACCGAGGTCTGTGGTGAGAGCGCACTTCATTCACTAAAATACGTACTCTGATACAAAGTCAAAAGCAAAAGCCAACCTTTGTTCGGTCATAATAATAGAAATATTTATATAAAAACATTAAAATTTCTAAGTGCATTATGGATTGTGCCATCGACTACTATGAAACATATGAGTACATGTCACTAGATAATGACACGTCGTCTGCCTCTGTGGCGCAGTCGTTTACCGCCTGGATTTTAGTACGAAATTTCGGGTTAGATTCGAGGGCCACATGAGCAGTGGAAGGCTTTTTTCACACTCGCCTGACTAGCTACCAACTTCAATATCTACCTTCCGCTATGTCTCACCACATCACTCATACTGCGTCATTTTCATCTAACATGTTAAATTTAGATCAGTGGTTTACACTTAGCCGATATTTCCATTCCATAATTTATCTGTGCGTTTTACTCCGCAGTAACCTTCGACGTATTATAATAATAAAACAACAAATTGCACTCGATAATTGCAACTTCCAACATTGACAGGCGATTCGTGACGTGTCTTAGGGACTATTATCCTATACACTATCATCTTCACATGTGGTGTTTACTACGGCGTGGAGACTAAGTAAAATTTACTTATGTTACAAAAAGTGTATTTTACATAAAAACAATGAGTTTCTTGGAAGGTTTATGGAGTATGCCAATTTGTGATCCGCATGGTGTGGAGAACATATGTTGCAACCGATCTAATTTCATTGTTCCGCCTGATGTCTATTGCATTGTAACAATACTCTTTTTTCCTCTTATAACCCCTAAAATGTCATTGTAAATGGCGAACTGATGTTAGGTATTGCATTCGTGATTTATTTACGTAATGACATTTTGATTAATGAATGAGCAATGTTTCAACATAATGCAGATTACTCTTGCAGTTTATGGCGGGAGGCTATTTTAATCAATGTACATAAAAAAATTAATGCATATCATAACTACTGACGCTAGTTACGCTTAACATTGTACTGATTTAGTATATAATAGCCGCAATTAATAGTACTGCCGTTATTTTAAACTACATTTTATTATCGGTTACGGGATATCAGTTAACCTTGATTTTACCTAATTTCAAGTGATAACGACCCCGTAGATGGTGAAGCGTGTCCGCCCAGAATACTTCGGACTCTTACATTTATGACTGCCGAAACACAACAATGCTGTTGTGACAGCCGAATAACATTGAGGGTGGTAGTTAGCCAGGTGGGTACGAAGAATGCTAGCATTATCTAATTTTCACTACACATGCATCCCTCGAATCGAATTACGAAACAGTGCATTACTAAGCAAGCGGTGAAACCACTACGCTTCAAAATATTCGTTACACGGCTCAATATATCTTTTTTTTGGATGGTGTTAGGGTTTTTCGAACCTGCCTAGCTAGCTATTGTACAACTCTGGATGTCAATCAGCCGTCATAACGGCATTTTTGTATCCCGGCAGTAACACATATGAGAGCTAGGTGTATTCTGGGTGAACAAGCCTCACCATCTACGAACTCACTCTCACTTACCATCAGGGGGAATCTAGGTCAAGTGTTAGCCGATAAGAAAACATCATTTTTTTATATACCTATTTGTACTAAGTTAGCTTGGCGGGTTTGAAAATCTCTACCACTATCCATACTCCGCGTCCCAAGGTAAAACGGTAAATCAATTCGCGACGGAGGCGGTGAAAAGTATTAATAGAAAATAAAAAAGTGCATTATTTTTATTCGCTACAACGGCAGCAATTAGACGAGTCAGCTGCAAGTCCATTTGCTATACAGTATAAGCTCTACGTTATGCTTCGAGTATTTATGATTGTTTTTTTTTATATATTTCATAATTAAAAATTTGTACTAAATTTAAACGTAACAAAATTTAATAGCACTTGGTTTTACGTTTGCAATTATTAGCATTAACAAAATTTTGTGTAACGTGTAAAGGTATTAAAGCATCAAGTAAATGTTAAAACCCTTTAGCTTCATTGAACCTGAAACTGCAAGCCAAACACTCTGCAATTATCAGAGAATTCAGTGTGAACTTAAATTCTAGACTGTTCACAGTTTTAAATATAATCAAATGAGTTCTGATTATTTAAAAATTATAGGACACATATTATTTTTAACATGGACAAGAACGAAAAAGGCGTAAATAATTTATTTTGTATTAAATAACGGTTTTTAGTATTATTACTCCGATATTGACTTGTTTATCGCTGTTATAGTCCATAGTTATAGCGACCAAGCTCTTTTCAAGAAAATTGTGTTTTTTTATATATTTTTAGTCTATAAAAAGCGAAATAATAATTAAAAATATAATGCAGGAAATATTTTCCCATAAAGGACATGAATGTAGCTATGATTTAAATTTCATTAAACAATTAAATTTTTGGGAAAAACAATTTATTTTTATAGCTTTCTTAACTTAAAATCTTTATTAGCTTTAAAATTATTTGAAATAGTTTAACGTCGGCTTTAAATCACTTAAAACAGATTTTTTGCGTGGAAGTTACAAACTCAAATAATTACATTCTAATGTGAGTGGTATTTGAGCGACTTGGATTCTTAAATAAAATATATAACATTTACGAATTGTATCCAAAAGGCTGTGTTCGATTCAATTTATTTCAAGTACATGTTACTTAATAATAGTAATCTTGAATCTTGGATTACTGTTATCTATTATATGTATCACACAGTACCTTAAGTCAATTGCGACTGATAGTAACTACGTATCTATTTTATAAATACAGTAAATATGCAGTTATACATAAACAATAGAATAAAGAATCATTTTCAGTTTCCATGAAATAATTGGATTAAACTTTAACATAAAATATAAAAATAAATAATTTCTTATAACCTTTGGCGGCCAAACAAAGCGTAGTTCTACTACTCAAGCTCCTACCAGTCCTCGAATACTTCCTGTCATAAAAAAACAGAAGAGGCCATACGTCCATATGACACAAGTGGTTAATAAATCAGCCAAACGATACTTGGCGACATCTGTAGAACACGCCGTCTGACCGTCCGAATACATTTTTAAATATCCCTCTTGTAAATTCGATCTTCCACATTATATAAAAAACAGTTGTTTATTTCAAATAAACGAACAAGTTAGCAACAGTAAAATTATTACTAACAATTGCCGAGTAGCATATACTTGCAATATTATATCATAAAATAAATAAAACATTTAACAAGCTACAATGAAACTAATTAGTCTTACGTAAGATTCTCATATGAAAGGATGTTTCTATTTTTAGTTTCATTAATTGGGTAGCTGATCACTTTAACTCTAAGGAATGGTGATCTAGTTTAACTTATTGTACGAGTCCCTCTATTATTGCTTGCGCTCTGTCATAACCTTACAGAAACAATCAACTTATATTGCAATTTTACAACTGTTCACATCGTGGAAAAACAATTTCGGCAGTATTTAAAAAAAATAGAGTAAAACTATAACTAAACTTTGCTTATTTCCAGCAGTTATACGTGAGAGATCTAGAAGTATTTTGAGCGAGTACGCTTCACTTACCACGGGGTCATTGTCTCTTAACATAAGGTGAAATTAAGGTCAAGTGCTCATTGCCGTCAAAAACATTATCCCCTTCATCTAATTCCTTGGTTTTTTTATGACCTTTTTTTCCTCTTATTTTGCGTTCCAGCTATGCTAGGCAGACCGGTTGTGGCCATCATTCATTTGTATTACTTAGGGGGAAAACATCTCCATGCATGTGCGTTCACATGCCTCTGTTTCATCGAGTGAATTTTTAAAAAGTGAAAATGTTTCATCCCCATCGTTTTATGATGGGAGAACGTACGCTACTCTGGATCAGACCTTTGCTTCTCGCCGGCCTTAATTTTCTTCTCATTTCACCGTAGATCATCAGGCCGTTGACTGAACCGCAAGCCATCTTAAGACATAGAAACCAAAATAAGTGTCCCTATAGCTCACGTTTGAGTATGTTATACACAACGACACCTTTCATAAAACGGATGCTGCTCTTTATTAACGAGATTATTTAATTTGTAATAAGCGATAAAATGTTGTGTTATTGTAAAATCGGGTTGTCACATTCGCTTCAGTTCATAAATACATGACAATAAAAACAAACATGCGCGCATTGGCGGCGTACGGCTAAAAAAATTAATTGTGAAAGTGCACTTTGAGACTAACATTTGCGGTTAATACAAAAATAAGCTATTTGTATCGGTTTTAATGTAATTTATATGAGTAACGATTATTCTACCTTTATATCTTTTAGCAATATTTAAGTGAGAAAAAAAGTTCAAATATATATATTTATACATATAAAGAAGTAACAATTCGATGTATTTCTTTTTGCTCCTTATGTATCAACTTTAAGAATGAAGAAACATAAAATATTGATTTTTTATTTGTTACTATATTTATTTCAATTACTATTTATAGACGGTCAGATTTTCTGTGAAGTATTATATCTGGTTAAGTTCCCTCGCGGAAGAGGATTTATGAATACTTGTAAATTTTAAGAATGCATATTTATAGCTCTTTAAATTTCATTAATATTATTACTAGAGGACACAGAACGGTCTATTTCATGCGCATTTTAATATTGGCTACCTTGTAATATATGTGTAACTGCATCAGTTCCGCAATTTCACAATTCATATAGCTTCTAAAAATAAAAATCTAATAATAGAAAAAATCTGAACACAAAACGCAATAATCATTGCTTAATCACAGCTTACAGACATTTATGTACGAAATCTGGATTTAATTTTCGACAAAAAGTTGGATTTAAATTTAACATATACATTTGTACGATTCGAAAACATTATCGGATTATATTCATGAAAGCGCCGTCCACTGCACAATACCCGTAATACGTTCGACTCAGTATATTTCCTTTGATTCATGTAAAGCATAATGCGACAAAAAAAAAACTAAAGCAAAATGTGATGTCATATGAATTTTTTCGGAAAATTTTTGAAATTAAATTCGATTCATAAGGAAATCGTATAGTATTCTAAATTTAAAGAATTTTGTTCTAACTAGAGTTAAATGCAAACTAGAAGCGCATTTATTTTTAAGAGAACGAATGTTATTTGTTTTTTAAATTAATATGACCAATGTTTTATTTTTATAGTTATAATAAATTACAAATAGACAACACAAAGAAAAAAAAACCTTTTTTAATTAGACCGAAGCATTTAACAGAATTAGCGAACAAAATAGCCTATTTTTTTATTTGGACAAAGTTGTAGAAATGAAAGAACACATTTTAAGAGATAAAAATTTAAATGATTATATTCGAGCTCGAAGCACTGTAAGATATTTTAAACATCATACGTAAGTTGATTTCATCAAGGTTAAAAGAATACATTGTTATGAACATGTGAAACTAGCTTTTTTTATTTACAGTGAGCGGACAAATAGCCCTTCCTAACGAAATAACCTGTTAAATAATTATCAGTAAATGTTTTAGAAAAACTGCCACTTTTAATGAAAAACGCATCTTTATCTTTAAGTACCTTCGAAGCGCAGTGGTTTACCATTTGCCCTGTAACACAGATGCTCTTGGTTAGATTCCGGAATCACATGAGTAATGGAGTTTGGATGCTGGTCGGGTTTTTTTAAATCTGCCCAGTAAATTACCACCTTCAATATCGATCTCCATAATAACATTGCTGTGTTTTGACAGTCATATATATGAAAGCCAGAACATAATGAGACACTAATGATCTCAATTTTAACATGCCCATTGCCTACATAAAAACCTACAATTAGGTCTTAAATAAGAAGAAATTTTAATAAATTGAGAGTAAACAAGCTCACACCTCTTACATTGCAATCGGGGGATAGAAAGCATTGAATAGGCCCCGACTCCCCAGGTATAACGGCCATCAACAGTGATGACTTACTATCACGTCAGGCACTCACTCGTATGGAAACTTTACTTTTTAAAACAACGTATAAATTATTCCAGAGCATTTTTTCTAAGGGTGTATCACAAAGTTCATCTAGAAAAAAATCTCAAATGTAAAAAAAGGGAAAATAGAAAACGAACAAATTCTTAAATTTCCAACGAAGTTTATGTTTTTTTTTATTTCTTTTTAACGCAGGAACTGCTTTTTGGGTAAAAAGCTCTTATGAAGCCTCCTTACAGAAAATACATAAAGAAACTCTTTCAAAAAAACAAAAAGCAATGAGCAAAGTAAAAATACCAACATGTTAAGATTATGAAAGATTATGTTGCGATGTTGCAAGGGCAACTGGTACTTATATTACATCTTCATTGTTAAATATTTCCCACAATTAAACAACAGATATATCCAAAGATGTTCCATCGATTCTGATCCTTTATTTTAATATACTGGCCACTGCAGCTTGAATATGTTTTAATATTAATTAAAAATTTAAATTTTTCTCTGTTGATAGGACTTCCTACCACCGAGTTAAGTTACCAACACACACTACTCAGCGACAGCGTCCCCTGTCATAATGCTTACACTCTGCTTGAAATAAATTATAACATGATATATACAGGTTTCAAACTATTATGATGGGAATAGAGCAGAGCATAAAGAGGTTTTGGAAAGGCGCAGAAAATCATTGCAATATTCTAGAGTGGACTGGCATAAAAACACAAGACTTATAAAGTCTAGCCTTATGCAAGGAGTGGTTTTAATTATTAATTGCTATCCTCCATTAATGAAGCGGCATATAGAGAAAAAGTAAGCATTGATGTCTTGCGGTTTATAAACAGCTGTAGCTAGTAAGATTACTGGGTTGAAGAGATTTAACAAGTTGACCAGCATGACATGATGCTGTATAAATATCTTCTTTGACTGTGCTGCGGTGGTTTACCGCTTACCCTAGAAATACCGGATTCGATTTCTATACCTAGAGTAGCTGTAGTGAGCGTACTATGGTGAGAGAACAATGGGGTAGAGCTTTTTTGCCACCTTCGCCACATTTCTTAATGTTAACCTGCTGCTGTAACAGCTTCGTTGTGTTCCGGCAGTTGTACATGTGAGAGCTAGATTATTCTGAACAAGCATGCTTCACCTTTAATGGCTCCGTTGTTACTTCACATCATGTGAAATTGAGACCAACTGTTGAGGTCCATTGTCGATAAAAAAATGGATTATTAATAGTTTTTCAGTATTGGAAAATAGTTAAAAATAAAATACTTCGCAGAAAAATATTTATTTAGACTTTTCCTATTAAAATAAAATAATGCCAGTTCAATATGCACAGGGGTGTCATTTAACATCAGGTCAGTCTTAGCCAGTTGTATCCAATAGTCTTGCCGTTAGGTAAAAAAAAACCTATTAATGTAAATATTGACGAGCAATAAAATAAAATGGTATATTCATCACTTTCACAGTTAAAGTTACGATAAATTTCGATTTTCAGTGATAACTTAACTCATCGTATTTTTAAAAATGCTGAAATAATTGTTTTTCGCAGTTTTTAATTAAATTGAAATTATTAATTATTCATTTTTAGTAAATAACACTCTTAAATTAACTCTTTCGAAAGACTACAAAATGGCTTACTTAGCCTTGCAAGGAGTTAATACCTTCTACAACATTCTTGACTAACAAAAGTGCTGGTGCATTACATAAGCGGAGGCGTACGTAAATAGCGATTTGCATTAAAATTATAATTATTACACGATAGTGTTATTATTAATATATGATTAATGTGTCTGATTTCCCTGATGTTAAGTGACAATAAGGCCGAAGATAAAGCGTATTCGTCCAGAATACTACTGGCTCTCACATGTATGACTGTCAGAACACAGCAATAATGTTATAGCGGTAGATTGACATTGAGGGTGGTAGCTAATCAGGCGGCTTCTAAAAACTATACCACTATCTTGACTCTTTTTTTTCTTTCTTTTTTGACATGAGACAGTCAAAATTTGATTTGCTTTTGTATTATTGCAGTTTACTCCTTATTGTTTATTATTATTAGGTCTGTGGTTTAAAAAAATGTAATTAACTGTATCCAAGGCGCAGCGTCAAGCGGCTTATAATACGGCGGTCTCCCCTATCGGATTCCATTTTCACCCATTAAACTGATAGCTCGCGAATCACCGGATTCGCGAGCCAGCTTCGATAAAGCTGTAATGGTCACTATGACTAACAGCATTTAC
>DWQX01004368.1:0-15198 GCA_018245475.1 Pharmacophagus antenor
TGAAGTTTGCGCTGTTAGTCTTATTGACGACTATTACAACTTCATCGAAACTGGCTCGCGAATCCGGTGATCCGCGATAAATCCGCGTAAAATTTAATTGAATTAACCCTTTCTGTTATTAAATGCTTGGTGACACCACGTAATAGTAATGACTTATGTCAACTAGTAAGTTACAAATGTTTATCAATGTAAAGATATTAAAACATTTTTTTAGATATTAGTTTTGAAATCAATATTCAATGCTTAACATCCTTAAATTATCGCAATGATATTAGATCTATGGATTTTGAAAAATGTCAACATAAACCGGGTAATAATAAATATGTTCACTTTCTGGTAAAAGTTAGATTATTATACATATTTTTAATTTACTCGCCTTACCGTCACGTATTTTTACAGCACAGAATAAATGTCGCAACATCAAAAAAAAAGACAAATTTTACTATTACTTTATAACATTAAATAAGCAATTTTATATTAGATAAAGTGATATATTTTATGATTAATGTTTATTTAATTACTATTAATTTTAATTATAATGTAATTGTTAAGTTTTGTAAAATTGCTTAGTTGAGGAAAAAAGTTTTATAGCAGAGCCATCTTTTTTGTGTTGATAATATGCGCTTAATAACATACCTATTACAGTCTCACACATTTTTATTATGTTAGTTATAGTTAATTATAGTTTTCCTGGTTTTTGGGACTTGGTTAACATAAAAAATTATGTTAATGATGACATTCGAATTTATTATATCTCAGAAGGGTACATAGTTCAACGAAGTAAACAAATTGAACTAAGAAATCAAGTTCAATTTCAGTGGAAAAAAATGTTATTATTAATATAAATAAGCTTAAAAACAATTTGTGCATAGCTGTGATATGAACAAAAATACAAGGCTTAACATTAATAATAAGAGCTTACGATGTTTTGCAAGAATATGAATTAATTTAACATCGGCGGTGTTAAAAAATAAATAAATTGGCCACATGTAACTCGACAAAATTCCATGAAAATTTGAAGAACATTTCCACAAAATCGATTTTCAACTAATTCAAGAAAACATTCAAAAGACTTGAAGAAATATTAACCCTTTGCAGATCTGTCTACCGTTTCATTACAGTAGGTCCGTGCTCGATACGCTCAAAATGTATGGTCTATTTCGAATTCGCTACGCTGTAGCTTTTATTTTATCTCATCCAGACCAAAAATAGTCATGCAAAGCTCGACATCGGGAGGCCTTAGAAAGAAAAGCGATATCGAGAATCACTCGACATAGGACGCATAAGAACGAAAAGCGAAGTCGAGTTATACTCGATATAGGATCGCAAAGGGTTAAATATTTAAATATAGTATGTTCTGAAATAACTGAAATTGTTAAAAATATATAGTGTTTAGGCAACTTGTTTTAGTTAAAAAGGTATGATTTTATTGAAATAAATATCTAGTCATGTTTAATTAAAAAGATAAAGTAAAATCTAATTTTTAAATATTACTTATGATCTGTACTTGTTATAACAATAATCTTTATGTTTAAGTTACATAAAAATTACCTTTTTATCATTATAAGCTATAAAAATTGTAATGCATGTGTAAAAAGTGTTTATCGACCTAATTTTTTAGAAAACGTAGATGGATGTGAAAATAATGTGGAACTAGTTTTAGAAAGTAAAAAGAGGTGACAGTTATATATTGCTAAACATTGAATATTTTGCTTTCTTTTAAACTAATTCAGAAGATATAAAATTAAAAAATATTTTTATTAATTTATTTTGTGCTCTTTGTAGGATTAAATATTTCTAGTGTGATTGGACTTGTGTATTATAAACAGCATACTGTGTAATATTTAGACACACATTTCTTAATGCTTCATAATGAGTCAACTAGTGGAGTTATCAAAAAGTTAAGATAAAGAAAATCACTAACATGATGCTCGTTTTTATTTCGTACATTTTGGTACAGAAATTCTCATGCAGCGAGTTCGACTCGCACTTGGCCATTTATTTATATAATTGTCTATTTCTAGTTTGAATTTGTCTGCAGAAATTGAAAACTCCATCCTAATGTGCGTGCGTCCGTCCGTCAATCGCGATCATGCGGAGATTTGTTCCTTTTCATCTAACAGACAGTAAATATTACCGATAATAATATTCTTGTCGGTAATACATGCATAAAAACGACCTCTCTTGTATGGTATAATACATAGCTTCGTATAAGATAATGAATAGAACTAACCAACTCCATATACTTGGGATAAGACAGCACGGTAGTGCCGAAGTCGATGCTGCCGTATACAACACTCTGCTCCTGCTCCTTCTCAAGTATGCCGGGGATGATGGACTGAGCGGTGACACGATACCCGCGGTAGTCAACCACAACCGTGCCTAGCGTGTGCAGCCCGGCGGTATCCACCGCGCTGTACACTCGTACGCCTTGAAGGTCGTTACGCTGTACAATTAACATTCAGTTGTTAATATTTTACTTTCAATTAGAATATGAGACGCGGTGAATGGTGAATTTAGACTGCCTCGTTGACTACGCAAACCAGCAAATAATTTTCATCTACGCATTTTTGTACCATGTACGATAAATATAAAAGATATATAAGATAGATGTCACAATTTTCTAGCAGGTCGCTTGCCTAGTGAAAAACGATACTGCTCACTCACATAACGATGAGGTAACAGTTAAGATGCTTATTCAATCTTAATACATTTGTCTCATTTAAACATTATATGTGTAACTTGGTACCAAAATTATTAAGCCTGAATTATTTAGTTAAACAATAATAACATCTGCTACTTTGATATTTTTAAATACTTAATAGTTATTGAAACGTAATTTTTAATAGAGAATTATTTTTTATTTACGTTCATATTACAACAAATTTTGACTTAACGAGAAAACGTAATGACACTTAAGGAGCTGTTCAAAAAGCTGTTTACGTGATTTTTTCATTTACCACCCATAACATTTCCACTTACAAAAACTTCGAAACAAGGGAGAAAGGTGAGAGCTTACTGGTGCTACGAATGCAGCTGCGTCGCCACCAAGGTCTTTGTAATGGTCGCGCACGTCGAATCCTAATGAGAAGAATATGTTGTTCCAGATGAACATCTGCATCTTCGGCTCTTCGCCTGGGTTGATGGCCATCACGTTACCGTCCACGACTGCCATCGCACCACGCGTAGCAGCAGCCACAAAATCACTATGAACCTACCGTTTAAACATAAAACAATTAAAATACTAAAAATTTGTTCCTTACTCTTGTTTCTAAAGATAAGGCCATACTGGATTTATAAAAAATCAAAACGTTAATCCCAAAAACAACCTACATTGTTAGTTAAGTAACGAATTTGTTTTAGCAATTACGTTATTAAAAACAAAAGTAAGGAGATAGACTGATCCTAACAACATAGCAGTAGTTTTTGGAAGACATTGGTGGACAGCACCTATGTCCCCTTAAATTCTAATACACTACTACTAGTGTAATTTAGCAAGTCACCAATAAAAACGACTAAGAAATCCAAAATATGTAACTTCGTAATGTCGAAATATATAAATTACTTTGAAAATGGCACGCTCTCGAAGCAATCGTTCGGGCAGAGTAGCGCGCGGCAGCTCTCGTGTTGTCTGCAGCTCCTCATTCCAATCGCGCGTCTGCCCAGGTATGTGCTCTTCGTACCCTAGCTTCGACGAGAACGCTGAAAATAAAATAGCCGCACTATAATACCCATGACGGTTGTAATACAGTAAACAAATAATCTAGAGCAAATCTATGGCTTAATAGGCGCTTGCATTTAAAGGCACTGACATAAAGTCGTCAATCACCTATTGTCTTGTTAGAGGTGGTTCCTAACACCAGCGAAAAGCTTTAAAGGTCTGATTGATAAGAAACTATAATATTAGTACCACATTATTCATAAAAAGAAAACGAATATAATCATTACACATGTGCCATTAATTTGCGTGATTATTTTTAAATTAATTATCAATGAAAAACTAACTGTCTTCAGCACGTATCGCATCAACAGTGTGATCAAGCATTGGCGAAGCCCACTGGTACACTTGATAGGGAGTGGCGACTCTCTCGAAGGGATGTTTCTGCATGCGCCTCTTTTGAACTAAGGCAAAGTTCCTCTTAAACGATGGGGACACGATACTGAGTAGCTCTATCAACGAGTGACACAAAAGGGACGGATTTGATGGACGTGGATTGAACACTTCTTCAGTAGATCTGTTGAATAATTTTACACTTTTTTAACAATTTCCAAAGGAAAATAATACCATATTGTAAATCAGACAGTATAACAAGTTTGCGATTAACGAAGTATAATAAAGGCAGTAGCTACAAATTTTTTTCATCACTCACTCATCGATCACTATAGAATTTATCGGCAATGAGAATAGGATACTAAAGCAAAGAATCACAAATGATCGCTAAGAAGTATCTCATTTATGGACCTCTTTTCAGAGAATAATTATTTCTATAGACTATAAATCATTTCCAGACTATATATCACTTTGAATTACTGTAAAACTTTGTGCTTATCGACTTACCTAGTCATAAAGTATTCTAATACAATCAAGTATTACATATACACCACACCGTACGAAGAAATACAGAAAATTAATGAATTAAAAATAAATTACTGATTAAGGTAGAATCCCCGCGAGCATGCTGTGATGTGGAAATGGCGATCTTCTAATGTGATTACGTGCAAATAGAGCAAGTCACCGCACATCTTACGTGGCCCGGGCGGAGGGTTCCAACCAGAAGTAGTAAGCACCTAATATAAACATGTTTATTAGTCTTAATAGTTTAAATTTGTTATTATATACCTGAAAATAATTGTTACAATTAATGACTTGAAAATTATTGAACACAGTCCTTTTTTGCTATTTATATAAGTCAAAAGTTAAAAAAAGATAAATCTCAAAACAGGTATTAATTTCGCTGGGTATTCCTCTTTGTGTAAGCAAGACGTAAGTACAATTATTTGCTGCAAAATTTAATTAAAGTATTTCCATTCAAATAGTTCACTTTCCGAAAAGTTAACTAATTTGACTGGAAATCCTATATATGCAAGGATATTGTATATGAATAAGTCCACATGGTATGTACGCATAGTTCATGTTGGAAGAGATAAATGTTTTTTTAACATTACTCATCTGTTTTCTTTTAGTCATTGAAATGTATCAAGGTAATACTGACACTTTCTCTACTTTTTCTTAGTAGAATTTTAAAATTACCTTTAGGCATTGAGGTGCCTTATTTTTTTTTGTAAGTCCTGGATGAAGAGGTAACAACGGTCGCTCAGCACTACCAGGCATAATATAGTCAGGAGGCGTGCAGTCCACACTTTCTGGACGCGATTTTTTCTTTTCTAAAAACAAAATGAATCATATGATAAATTTAACACAATATATTGTAATTACACCTCCGTATACTGTACGTAAACGTACCAAGTATATCGCCTTGTGTGATTATGTTTAGAAATGCTAAGGAACTGCATTCTTGACCAGCATATGCGTCTACGTAATCGATAGATTTGAGAAGATCACGTACATGACGAACATGAATTCTTGCCTCGCGCATCGTGTAGGGTTCCTCAACAACCTAAAACGGATGCAACAAAAAGTTAAGAAAAATAACATCTGTGTTTTTGAAGAAAGGTATTTATTTACGAAATTATTTTACAAACAATTCTAAATTTATGAGATTAACAAATCGTAAATTTAAATTTTTGTGAAATAGTTTCATGTTATCAACTAAATATCGTTTTAAATTTTTTCGCTAAGTGAACATTGTGATTGAATTTAAAATTAATGATTTTTAAGCTACTACTAACTTTGATCACCGATCCCTCTTTAAGACCTTCGATATTCTTTAATTCCGCAAAATTATCAAGAGTCACTCCATCTAATTGCAAAGAAAAACAAGTTCTATGGCATGTATCTTCACGATCCATCAATACTTGATGAATTTCTTGTACCAACTCCATACTGGAAACCTGTAAGATTTTTGTGAAATATAAATAATCAACGTATAAAATATGAATAATATTTCTAACCTTTCCAAAAAACAACATAACTTTATCTGTACCTGTATATCCAGTGGTTCTGCACCTGGACTTACAATCTTGACTATGAAATCTAAGTCTTGGATAAATACTACCTCAGCATCTCTTTTCTTTTCTTCCCCGTCTTCACTAGGAGATGATTCTCTGTCTTTATCGCCGTTTACTAACTTAGCCATTTCACAATTTACCATTTCAGGTTCTTTTTCTGCAGTTTTACATTTATGCTCTTCTACTTTTTTATAGTCCTGCTCCTCCATAAGTTTCATTTTAGCGCTAGGTTCCGCATTTTTATCTATTGAGGTCGCTTTTTTATTACCTTTCTTTTTATCATTTGCTTGCCGTCCTTCAATCCCTTTCAGAGCAGTACCTTTTGGTAAATTTACATCATTACCCTCATCAGATTTGCTTGATTTTGTGTCATCGGAATCACTAATGACTCCATTTATAATTAATTTGGCATTTTCTTTACTAATAATATCGCATTCTAAATTTTTATTGGGATCACCATTAACAATGTTTTCGCTAGAGTTTTCTGTGCCATTTAAAATTGGTTCTTTGGTAATTACTACATTGTTCTTAATTTCATCAGATTTCAATGCCGTTTTCTCTCCGTTAACTTTTGCCATGACACCGTTAGGCTTAGCTTGTTGCGGCTTGTCGGAATTTATTTTTGGTTTTTGAGGTTCTGAAAACCAAAAAATAATATTTATAGAAAATAGTGAAATGATGTTGAATACCTCTAGGAGTAAGAATATATTTAGAATGAATAATATACCGGCATTTGAAGTAAAATGCGGTGGCGTGGAATTAGTTTGTGGCGAGGGAACCTTGCGTGCGGCGGCCGCATATGAGACGCGCGGTGGCGACGGCGCTGACACACCGCCGCCGCCTTCATCATCAGCGCGCCCGTTAGGCGTACTCGCATGACCGTTGCTACAGCCAACGACTTTTACGCCTATTTCCTTTTTCATTCTCAACTGTTGCCTGCTCTCCGTTTTATCGACTAAACGAACAATGCAAATAAACAAACCATTATTTGATTATTTGACAACTTAGATTAAGTCGTTGTTAATTTCAAATGCCTTATATAATAAAAAATAAATAATGATAAAAATAAAACTCTATACAAAAAAAAATATACACAATGAAAAAGAATTTTCATAAGAGCCTTCATGTAACGTACCGAAACCGTAAATATTAGAATTTCTACTAGGCATTTAAAAGGTTAAAATGTTTAATAGAAGAAACGATTTAAGGAGGTTCCTTTCTATTTGGAATCCGGAATAGACTATGTGAAATAAAAATAACAACTATTCATGGAAATACATTTTAATTAAAAATGCTATTTTAGTGGAAATATCAAATATTTATAGATCTGTGTTAGTTTTATGTAGACCCGTTGGTAACGTTCAGTAAGCGGGGAGCGTCAGAGTTTGAGAGCGCATGTCTTGTCCCGTGACTGACGGACACGTGGTTTTTGCTGGCGTCTCGCCAACTATCTCCAGCAGAGAGTCAATAATAGATGGCAACGGGATGCCGCCAACAATAGACGCCATCTACATCTCCACTGTATTCATTACATTTTCGAACCAAGTAATAATAATTAGAATACCAATATACACGATTTTAAAGATTGTACATAATATAAATTTTTCGTCGTATATTACCGACTAATTATTTTATTGGTATAACAAGATTAAGATGCAACTACAACGGTTATTATGTTAATAATATGATCTCGTACGGCACTTCGGAGTAAGACATTAGACTCATAAGATATTTACACAGATGAAAAGTGTATATAACCTAATACTGCCAGTGAAGAAAAGTCCAAAGCTAGGGAAGATAAGCATTATCACAAGTGATATTTGATTTTGTCATCGTCACAAGGAGATAAAAGGCATGCCTCTAGACATTAAATCAAAACTGATAAATGCCGTCGACACAATTTTTACGTTGCGGGTGTACATTATCACAGTGTGCGAAACTTAGAGAACAAAACTGTCAGCCAATGACTAGTGCTCGTCGTAGCGGAGATCAGTTAATCTTCACAGAAAGTTAAAACCACAAGATACGCTGGGAATAGTACTTCCTAAATTTATTTAGAAAACAGGTTTATTTCACCAAAATTTAGAATATATTTTTAATATAGTCGGAGTACATCATCCTTGGATTTCCGTGACAGAAATCTAACATGTTAGGCTATTGAAGGAATATAACGAATCTGAATGAATATATTCGTTTAAAATTACATACAGATATATATATGTAATTTTTTAAAAGTTTATACTATACCATTTCAATGTCTTTCTTTAAAGTTGGAATACAATGAAATCAGAATAAAACAGATTTAAATTTCAGATAAAATAGCTTGTTACAAACGGCATGGGAAGCCACGAGGTCGATTTATGAATTATGTAGAGAAACGAGCGCCGCCTGCAGTAGACACTGAATAATTAACATTTACTTACGGATTATTATGAGCTTCCTTTAGTCACAATTGTACTAAATTCAGTTATACGTGTGTATATTAAGGCAATCGAAGTAGACGACACAAATATTGATTTAACGAATGGCATCTTACAAAATTGACATTTGTAATACAATATAGTTTCATTTTAAAGTGACAGCTTGTACTGAATTTGTTATAAAAAAGAAATAGGTCACTATTGCATAAGTAAATAAAAATGTCTACCGCTTCATAAGAATATACCTGATAAAATATATATATATATATATATTAAACCATTACATAATATATTTTAATGTTTTATTGTATTAATATAACAAGCCCCCACAAATCTATATCTAAAATGTACACTTAGAGGAAAAATTTACAAAGGCTCTTTTTACGCCACAGCTCTGTTCATCATGACCCGTGACAAAAATCTAAGCATACTTATTCCTTTAATGGTTGTCCGAACTTTACAACGCTATGCATTATTTTCTTAATAAATCAATTAAAAAATTATATATTCATATTCAGTTAATTTTATAAATAATAAAGGATACAACAATACATAAGATAGGCTCATTTTATGTAGCAATTTCATTACGAAGTGTTATTATTCATACTTATTATTGTAATAAGCAAAATTATTTATTCACTAAGTATTCATGAACATTAAGTAAGCAACAATTATGATTAAATATTATAATATTTTCTTAAGGCCACAGAAAGAAATCGAAAAAAGAATTACTGTAGCCATATTAGGACAAAAAACCTTCGAACTTAATATCAATTAACATAATTTTGTATTACGATCATATAAATATATATCAGTATTTTATAGATTACAAACATGAAGTTCCTGCCTTCCACATAGCAACTAGTCTAAATCTCGTTACGCAACTGCACAATGCTCGGTTGACTGGCGGCGCACCGTTTGCTGCTTCAAGTTTCATTTTAATTCGCCCAGCCACCGATGTTTTGATTGCATTATTTCAATTATCATTTCAACGTGACAATAAAAAAAACCCTATAAAATCTTTACGATAAAACAGACAA
This sequence comes from Pharmacophagus antenor, assembly GCA_018245475.1. Lineage (NCBI taxonomy): Eukaryota > Metazoa > Arthropoda > Insecta > Lepidoptera > Papilionidae > Pharmacophagus > Pharmacophagus antenor. The sequence goes on from DWQX01004368.1 coordinate 9,590, forward strand.
TAGACCTGACAAGTCATTTTGGTTTATCTAAATCATTAAAACAAGTTGACGTGAACACAAAGCACCTAGACAGATAACTGTCTGAGTAAATTTTCGCAATTTTGTAAGTATTACTTATCTTACAACGCAAATCAATTTTACAGCCCTGAATGTGCATAACCTAAATCTCAAGCTAAATATGGTACCCTGATGATGGTATGGTAGTTACCCCTGATGACATGATTGACGTACTACATATCGACTCGCCAAATCAAATTTATATCATAAAATATAGGAGATAGTATAATTGTCACAATATCGTTCCTATTTGCTTTTACTGTTAGCTATGAAAACTGATGTCATCTGAGTTCACATGGTATGACTTTCAATAACAACCAAACTAGGATGTTTAGTCTGAACCACATTGCATCCACCAATTTGAGACTTAAGTCTCATTGACTCATTAATTTTATTAGTTACAGTGAACCTACAATGGCTAACAATTCTAAACACTCTTGATAAAAGTGGGAAATTTTTCGATTATTTAAAGATTTGCTGCTTTTTTTTATTATAAATTAAATCTTAACAACAATATTATTTATCAGTCCAAAAACTAAAAGTACTTTGTTATTGCGATCTCCTGAAATTTGTACATATATGAGGGGCAAATAATTTTTTTTCTACTATACTATCTATCTGTATAAAAATATAAAAATGTTATTTCTCTTATATGTAGTTCCTCTTTTTTTTCTAAAAAGTGTGTCACTTTAACGGACATAGCTCATTACCGAGGTGTTCTTAAAAAAACAGTGTTAATATATTTTCATAACATTTGTGTACGTAGCGAGCGTATTTAGAGAGAAACGAATATTTAAAACATTTAGTTACGATGCCATAAAAAAATTTGTCCTGGCCTAGTCTCTTATCCTAATTCCAAACAAAGTTTACATTAAGTACATCTAGTTTACTGTTTTCTCTGACAATTGATAACATAAATATTATCAGTAACTAGATTGATAAAAACAAAGGAGTAGTAAACATCAACTGATTACGTAATCACTAATGCATAAATTTCTGATGTCACTGAATTTACGGGGACTATTTTTTTGCCACCATATGTGATTCAATTAAGAATAGATTAAGGTAATAACCTCACCATCTATAGCCTCAATAAGATAAAGTTGTAGTATTAATTTAACAATCTTCTCAAATGTAACTAGTCCACGAATGCCAACTAATAGTTAAAACTGTAATAAAGTCAGCGGTAAAGATACAACGACGCCAGAAAATTTCATAAATTTGTTACTCACGACAACCAGGTTCCGTAACTTGACATATTTTAACATAGACGGTGAATAGGTAAGATACACATTAACAACATTGCTTTAAAAGTTGATGGTAAACCACAAATTTTATTTAAAATACGAGACTTGCATTGAAACAGACTGCTTTTATCGAGTAAGATCGGCTCTTGCACTGCTAACATATTCTATTACTTCGCTCTGTTAGTAACAGTTACTTTCTTTTTATTTTGTTTCATGTGTATTTTATTTTATTCGTTGTTGTGCAATAATAAGACTATTTTATTCTATTCTACGTTTTGTCTAAATTTTCGTGCACTTATATTAAGCTATATAACAAAATAATAAAACTTATTTCTATTAAATCGTATTTTTTGTATTGATAGAAAATTATTTCATCAATTTAAATCTCATTTAAATGTATAAAAATTAAAGTTAACATTGTTCTAAACATTCAAAAGCAGGTAGATTACTGATAAAAGTTCCCTTGTTTATATAGTCTTTTTTTTTTTCAAAGCAATAAATAATGCGATTTCTTGGAAACCACCATACTCTATATTATTTAAAACAACGTACAATACTTCTTTTCATAGCCTAATTTATTTAAGCTCTTGTCTACGTTATTTATTGTTTATTCCAAATAAAACAAAGAATCTCCCACGTGTTACTTAAGAAGCGTCGCGTTATCTCCATTTCGTGATGAATATGTAGCCCATCGCTTTTTCGTTTTTGTAACCTTAATTTTTATCTCTCGACCGCTATCAAAATTACTTAACCAAAAACAAGCATATTGCTACGCCGTTAAAATTAGCTGAATTCAAATGATCGAAACTGATGATAACAAGTTATATTGATTTTTACATGTTCCGTTTTCTTTTTTACACGACGACCACAACTACATAGTGGCATCTCCTACAATATCTCCTAGTATAATGCATCTCAGCTTGACGAGCTCCATGTTTTCACATGCTCTCTGCCAGCCATTTTATTGTAAAGCGAGAAATGGGGTAAGCGACGCAATTAAAATAAGAAAAAACAATTATTTCTTCTTCTTTTTAGTATGGCTCTTCTTTTCGAAGTTGGGATAAGAGTATCATGGCTAACATTACCTTAGAGGCTGCAGCAAAAAAGAAAATTTGTGGTATGATCAAACCATTCTCGTAGATTCTTTACGCAAGAGGTCTTTCTGTACCTGACCTTTTCCGTGCTACAATTTTCCCTAGCATGGCGAGTCATAATAATAAATAACATTTTGCTCCTCTCATTACGAGACGAACAAAATATTGGTATTATAAAATTTTATTTTCAACATTTCTTTCTTATTTCTTTCCAAAACTTTGCTCAACAATCGGATCAGTTCAGTATTTCTAATTCTATCTAATCAAATAAATTAGTTTAAAGAATTGATTTATGTTACACTTAATATAAGATGGGAAAAGCTTGCCATATGTAGAGATAAATAAATTCATCGTTAAATTTAGGAGAACAGTGATTTTACAAAAGAGAGCAGGAAATAATAAAAAAATTGTATTAACAAAATTTTTAATTAATTATAATAGTAATAGTCATTACTGACAATTCTAATGGATAGAGTAAAAAAGAAAGTATACTTAATAATCCTACTAGACTGAACCCAAACACATCACAAGTACATGTTACAGCTCAGCTTCCGTCATCTTCCGTTTACAAATGATTACGTTATCAGTATGCGTTTAAACCCTATATCAATGATCAATCAAAGCTGTCAAGCAAGGTACATTTTTTTTAAATGTAATAAACACACGTCCTCAATTATAAAATAGGTTAAAGAACAATTCACGTACGTTTTTTGAAAAAAGTATATTAAAACATGAAACACACATTCTTTGATTTCATAAGTGCTCTTTATAAATTGAACTTAACTTTCGACATCTTAAAATATTTATAACTTGACGAACACTTCGACTCCGTGACGATACGTTCCAATGTACATATATGTACAAACTCCCTATATGTACAAACTGATATTCAGTACATACCGATTATCGTAATAACAATTACATCCTGCAGTTCATATACTCTAGAACCACTTGCAAGTTACAAATATGGAGGATAGTTTGTAAACCTTTTCCATAAAGAGATACATTCGCCTATTACGTACTTATATTTATTGTGATTGTTTAAGTTGTTACAGAAATTAATTAACATTCTTAAACATTTCATCCATTTTAAGATTCATAAAAGGAATTAAAAAATAAGTCTACTCAGCTAGGTAAGTTTGAAAGACTATAATTTTATTAAAACAATAAAATAATAATAAAAATGTTTATGGATTTAAATATATATTAAAAAGATTTTACATTTTAAATCAAATTATTCAATAATAAAATAATAAAAATCTAAAATTTAGCGATACACTTAGAATTTCGTGGCACATAAGTGCCCCAGCACAGTGATTGAGAATCACTGATTATAAAACTTAAAAAATCATGGTTCGCTTTTTACCTTGATGATTTAGAAAGAATGCCCCAAGTATTAAAAGTCATCGGCCTCGGATAGCTTTCTCAACAACGATATACGTTAATTTTCAAGATGATTATTATAAGTATGCCTCAACTGATAAGAACTTCCGCTTAACACCGCTACGTGAATGAAATACGTCATTCAATATATTTTTTTATAACTATACTTAACGTCTAATAACTTATGATACGTAATGGCAGTGTAATTATTACTGATACACCTTTGATTAAAATTTTTTCCGTCGACAAAGTGTCAGTGAGGACGGAGAGGGCGAAGCATGTTCGTTCAAAATATCGTTTCATAGCATGTCTGCCGAACAGCAATGCAGTATAGGTGGCAGAATGACAATATATAATGGTAGTAGCTAACCAAGTGGATTCGAAAAACTTTTCTTCATCCAAAATCATCGACTAATAAGCGTAACCGCGGATTCTAGCCAGGAACTTGCGTATTAAAGCAAGTGATTTGCTGCTACTGCTGCTGGGTTCGGTGAAGTTTGCGCTATTAGTCTTTTTGACGACTATTACAGCTTCATCGAAACTTTAGTGGGAGAGCTCACGGACCCGGTGAACCGCGAGCTCTCTCAGTTCATTACTCTGGCCAGAGAAGCTGGCTGAGTCTAACTGTCAAGTGGCGAGCTACGTGATAATCGAAGTCGAGGCGCGGGTCCTATTTGCGACTATCGTTCGCCTGTGACGCATTACGCGGGGGAAGAAGCACCCGGGTATTCGGGTGTATCTAGTATACGCGGTGTGCGAGTTTTGTTTCTGTCCCGCTCGGCGGCGAGCGAGACGGGCGACGATTGAGGTGTGTCGGTGACTGTTATTGTAGGTGCACGTGGTGTTGTGCATCGAGTTGATAGTTTGAGTGTTTTCTCTGTCTGACCAGACCCTTGCATCGAGACTAACTAACATATTACACGGACGACGCTTGGATAACTGTAGATTTGGAATCGGCACATAGTCGACTGTATTAACGATAAATTTATTAGGGTGGTGCATACCTACCTCGAATAAATGACAGAATAGTCGTCGATAAACTGTTCGATAGTCCGAAGGCAAAGATCACTGTGCAGGTCTATGTTCCTCTGTTACAACTCCGCCCCGGCAACGAGCCGGGTGAAGCGGTTCTGGAGGACCTGCGGGTCTTGACGACATCATGCCGGTGCATGAACTTTACACTCGCGTAGATCAGGATGGGCCTAAAGCACGTCTTGTAGAGCAGCACTTTGTGGCAAAGAGAGAGCTTGTTCCTTTTGCATATCAGGGGATGTAAGAGGCCTAACACCGACTGCCTTACACCTGACTGTGGGCGTGGGCTGAGAATGTGAGGCGGCGGTCTAAAGTGACACCGAGGTTTTTGACCGTGTCCTTCCAGAGAATGACACGGCCGATGAGAGAGATTTCTCCCAGGGTGAGCAAGCGAGCAGCTTTCCGTCTGCGTGATGGGCGGAAATGGGTGAAATACAGGCCTTCGCTCTTCGCCAGGTTGATGTCGATCCTCCAGATATGAAACCAGGCGCCGAGGCGCCCGGTCGCCGTCTGGAGGGTCCGCACCAGCCTGGGAAGTCTATTGCCCGAAACGTAGAGGGCGGTGTCATCCGCGAAAAGCGCGAGCTTGACGGCAGGGTCTTTGGGAATGTCGCTGGTGTACAGCGCGAAGAGGAAGGGGGAGAGGCAAGACCTCTGGGGGACCCCCGCTCTGATGTGACGGGTCAACGAGAGTGAACTTTTCTTCGGCACTACGACGCACAGTAAAGAGAAGACTTCGAGATGCCAATTTGTTTGGTCGCGTAGCTGTTCGTAAACCACTGTTACGACCACAAAA
>DWQX01004369.1:0-15198 GCA_018245475.1 Pharmacophagus antenor
ATAACAAGTTCCCTATTTAATAAGGTAAATAAATAATTTGTAGAGCACTAACTTTTGGAGTTTTATTCAATATTTTACCTTTTTAAGACGGTCTCAAGCTTTTGGCCGGCAGTGTATAGCGCTACTCTGAGTCCCCATAGGATTCAGAGTAGCCTACGCGATCATGCTTAGTCATAGTGGTACCTAACTTTACGGTCTCCGATGTTGACATACTACCATTACAACTTTAAAAAAATTAACAAATATATGCTTACCTGTGGTGTACTAAACTGTGGTACGCAATACAAATCGACGAGCGTCTGCTTGTGGGCCCGCTGCAATATAGCTGTTGCCGGCGTCACTGGATCCTTGAGGCTGCCTACCCGTATCGCATTCTTCAATGCCACAGTGGAGTCACTGTCTGACCCCGAGTGGAAAACTATACCAGGACTATCGAGAATCTTAATCTTTGAATCCAATTGCACTGTTTGCATTTGTCTGAACAAAAGAAATTCATTATAAACTCAACTGATCGCACAAAAGAACTTATTATAAAAAATTGAATATTGCAAATAATTTTTAAACGAAAGAGTATCAAACTATAATATTTCTTTATAATAGGTTCGACGTCGAGCTGTCGAACCCGTAACATCTACTATGGATGCCACGTATAGTGGCGATATTATATTTTAGTCGTAGTATTTGCGATTAAACAAAGTGGAAATTAGTAAATAAATTTTTGTTTTGTTGAATCAATAAATTATATATTTCTTCATGAAGTTAAAAGAATCCATGTAAGTATTAATTTGCTAATAATATATTTACTTATTGATAATCATATCACATCATAAACAGAACCATCTGCAACTACTTTTGTACAAAAGAAAGAGGCAAAATTATGTAGTAAATAATTAATTAAGGTATTAGTTCCTTAATATCTTACTTTGTAACACCAGGAGTGCTGGCAACATTGCATGCCTTGGATCTGTTCAAACTGTTGATAATGGAACTCTTGCCTACATTAGGTAAACCAACAACACCTACAGTTATCGAAGTCTTAATGCCTTTGTTGCGACAATAGTTGCCTAAAAGATTCATAAGCAGCTCTGCCCCAACACACGCAGAACCTGTAATATAAAATTGTATCATCCAAAAGCTATTTTCTTTCATTTATTATATCTTATATACCTTATATAACGTTAACTGAAAATCTAGCATTAGCTTTAAATATGTCCTTTCTTCTTGTAATAGTTTAAACTTTATATTTACATTATTGTAAGTATGGATTAAAGTGAATATTTGCTACCATAAATAGTTAAGATAGTATCTCAAGATCATACTGTTTATATTTGTCACATAAATATCACCTTTCATTTCTTTTTCTTTAACTACGTGCTTCATTTTTCTTCTGCCCAGGTTGTGCTGTTGATCCTGAGTGGATGCTTTGAATGGCACTGCAGGTGCAAACCTACGTAAGTATTTCAACCAATTCATCAAATTACCGCGTGGTACTAAATCAGCCTTATTGAGTACTAACACCAGACGCTTGCCAGAATTACGCACTGCTTCTTCAACTTGGACACATCTTGTACCTAAAAATGTAATAATTTTTTTTATCTAATTAAACCTAACTTATTACAAAACATAATGTTTGGTCAATTATTTATGCTACCTTAACTTTAGTTTAAAGAAATTAATGATTTAAACTTCATGTATTACATGCTTATACTTAATTGTTGATTAATATATATACCTTAAAGTAAAAAACTTAAATCCAGAGCACCAGTAGAGGAGTCTCAATGTAAATATTTGTGGATAAGAATACATTTAAGTTGTGCCAAGATTAAAATCAACCATATCATATAAAAAAAAGATACAAAATATAACATATTATGTTTTAAATGTACACGGTTGGTCTATAATATAAAGAAATATATGTATGAGATAGAATTTTACCCAATGGATCCCTGGCATCTACAACTTCTAATATCACCTCTGCTTCTGATATAACTTTCTTGAATTCTCTGTAATATGTCTTCAGTGAGTTCTCTTGTTGTCTGTCTTTCCCAAATTCAACATCACCACTTGTGTCATCACTACTTTTGAATGTGTCATGTATTCTGCCTCTTGCCTCTGCATTAGCTATCTGTAAAATTTTATCATAAACACTATTGGGTATAATAAACTCAGAATTTCAAATACATAAATATATTAAAATATATATAAAGATTAAAACAAATATTTAAATACCAAAGTGTCCATTGCAATGGGATTTTTCTTTTTTTCTTCGTTTTTTTTCTGCTTTTCTAACTTGGCTTGCTCTTTTCTCTTCTGTTTCTCTTCTTCTTTATGTTTCTTAACAGCTTCAACCTCCATCAAAATGTTCTCTTTAAAAGGACACACATTTGGAATTTGTATTGGTTTATTTTTCTTGGATTTAGGGTTTTTTTTCGCCTCCTTCTTAAGTTTTCTATTGTGATCCCTAACTTTTTTTTCAATTTTATACCTTAAACGTGCAGGTTGCCTTTTAGACGGTTTTTCTGAAAAGATTTTGCTTTAATTTTCAACATAACATAAAATAACGATAATAATTAAGATAAAGTAATTCATAATATTATGATAAATATTAGTTTTTCCCTATACAATAATCTTAGCAGCTGATCAGAATAGAAACACTTAATTATTGAATTATATAACAGATTTACCGAAGAATTACATAATTACATCTAATAATAAATAGAAGAATGCTACAGAAATAGAAAATAGGGATATTTAAATACATATTGAATATGTATTCTTTAAATTTAATAATTGTGCTAAATTATGAAACATGCAATTTGAATTAGTTATTTTATATAGCTTACTCAGTTTAAATTTCGCCATGTTTGATTATAGACAAAACTTTTATGTATATATATATATACGTTAATAAAGTTTTATAATAAGTATGTATAATTATCATTTGATTATTTACAACTTAACCACATTTATCCTTTTATTATGACAGTTTATTATAAAAATGACGTCAGGTTGCACCATGTGGTTTTGTTATTGCCAACCTTAAAATTTAATTATTAAACAAGCGTAGGAATTTTCTGATTAAGAGTAAAAATATTAATTTAATAATATGCTAAATTTAAAATATTTCTTATATCTCAATAATAGATCAATGATGTCAAAATATTGCGAAGAAAAATTACTGGTTCTTGATAATTCGATAAATACATTTATTTTGAATTTCTATATATTTTCAAATTTGTATAGATGTAATACTATAAAATATCTTTAAACAATAAAATACTTAGTTTTTAACGTAACAAAAAATTATAGTATCTGTGCTAAAACCTAGAAGTCATAAGCAATAATTTAATTTTAGCTTTAATCGTTTTATCTTTTAGAGACGAAGAAATAAAATTTATGATTTGTTCTATGTACGAAAATATTTTAGAAATAATAAAAGACACTAGAATAATATAAATTCCATTTTTTATTTCTAAATAAACTGTACTAAATGAATAGTAAGATACGGTTCTCAACTAATGTAAATTTATTAACAATCGTAATAAGATTATTAGGTATCGTACCTTATAAATATTTAGAAGGTATAGACCCGAAAAAGTTTTATTTATAATATATATAAAGATTGCGTAACTTTAAAATTGTTAGTATTAAGATTGTTTAAATTTTTCACAATTTAAATTCTTGATTAAGAATTTTTTACCTCAGTGCAATATATGTACAAATGTTGTATGTTATGTAATACACAACACATTGCTATATATAAACATTTTTATATCAATTGAATCTTCTCTACTAAAAAAGATGCAATAAACAAAATTTAACATTGCGTTAACAGTTATCCCACTAGAAAATATTGCTTACAGTAGTATTCTTTACCACGAATAAACGCATTTCGAATGATAAATTATTGATCAGAAGTCTTGTAGAAAATAATTCGTACATGTCGATGATCGTACAAAGGTAATAGGTAAACAAAACACGTCGCGGTTCATTCATCGTTTGTGTGTTCTTTGAATGAGACGCAAGTTAGGCAGGCGGCTTGCGTCGCCATATGAGAGGCGCGCTTTGTTCCCAGGCAGCTGCATCGAGCAGCGAAACTTGTACCTGGGACAGGTAACTGAAGCAACAGGTCATTCCTATACGTGAGGGGGAGCCGGCGCGCACTCGATTCCGATGCTCATCGAGCTGACTGAAGTTTAATTATTCGACTGCTCCAACCGTATGTCAGTTACGCGCTGAGCTCGGACGTGAATGTACGTCGATCGCGTTGTCGTTTTGCCGACACTTTCACGCGCACGATTAAATTGTGAAGTCGAGTTATGTGCGCGAACGCACTTTTAGATAAATCTATTCGTGTTCTTTGTTTGTGACAGTGCAAATGTCTCCTAGCTTAGAAGGTATCATGTTTAACAGGAACGCGAACGCGAACCTGTCGGCGCGACGGCCGTTGCTCGCCGAACCGCAAAAGCCAGTAGTGGTGCCTCCGCGCGCGCCACCCCGCGACTTTGGTCCACACCGGCCTTTGCCCGCGCCTCGTAATCTACCGACAGACTACTACGAATACCGACCGGATTACTGGAAACCTTCGAATGTCGAACTCGAAAAACGATTGCAAGAAGCCAGGGCGCGGGAAAAAGTAGGTTACTTTCAGGACAAAGTAACGACACCCGATCTGAGCTTGGACCGTAGAGAAGCGGAACTTGTCTTCAGATTCGATCCTCACGCTTCGGCCGAATACCTATCGAGCCAGTACCGTGCTCCAACAGTGCATTACGCGAAGCCGCCGACGCCAGTGAATGGGTTCGCTAACCGTTTACCGGAAAGAGACGGCCCTTTTGTGTTTGGTGTTCATAGTCCTAGCCAGTTTCCAATTCCCCGCCGAGACGAGGATGATTACGACTATTCAGAAGTGGCAGAAGAAAACGGGCACACTGTGATACGAGACGATGTGTCGGAAGATTTGAACTGCTGTGATAAAGTGAACGATTGGGCGGTAAGGGACAAGAAGAGCAGAAGGACTTTGAATCGCATGTTTCAAATAAAAGATAGGCGAAAAGTGAAATGTGGAAATAAAGAGAAGATAAAGTGTGTGTTGGTCGGTGACGGAGCTGTGGGAAAGAGTTCATTAATAGCAGCTTACGCTCAGGACACTTTTCGGGAAGATTATCAGCCAACTGCGTATGACACATTTAATGGTAAGATAGCTTAAATAATTGCAAGTATATTTAAAATTTGCTGGAAACATTGTTGCCGATGATAACTGCGATAAATTGTTTTTAATTAAACTATTTATCGCAAATGGCCCTGATTTGTCACGATATTAATGTGATTACACAAAACTAATGTTTATGCTCGCAATGATAACGTTCATTAGTAAAGACCGATCGTTATCAACTGGCGCCGTAGAACTGTTTTTAAAGATAAAAACTTATGAGAAATTTAGTTGGAAACAAAAGAAATAGGTACAATGTATTTACAATGATGAGTACCGGTAGGTTAGAGAAAGTGAGATAATAACAAAAATTTAAGAATCATAAATATTACAGGCGGTCACTCTTTTTAGTGATAATGAAATATTTATATAATGTTTTATTGACACAGGTTTTTGAACATCTAAAACCGATAATCTTAAATCAAAAACAATTTATTCTTTTGATATAATTTTATAATAGTACACCAAACTGGTGTAAAATAATGACCATATAATCGTTTACTCCATTTGTAATATTTTAGGAAATCGTCGATGACATAATATAATAATATGTTAGACATGAAGTAAGCAACCACAAAAAGTCATCGACACCTCCGGACATTTATGTGGCCTTATCAAAGAGAGAAACTTGTTTTAAACGTTCGCAACAATAACTCCGACAACGTTTTCTTATTTAAAATTCTCGGTACGCTTTCACGTACCGATTTTAACATCCATACGAAAGGTTATGTTTATTGCATTTACATTTAAACTATATCAGTATTTGATCAATCTCAGGGGATTTATAAAGCACTACTTCAGTTTGATAAATTACTTATTTATTTTGTACTTTCATGGATAGAATAATAGGTGAAATTGTTTTATTGAAATGTTTTCGTACAGAAGATAATAATATGCTAAGGAATTAAATCACTTAATATCGCGGCCTATGATCATGTACTTCAATATTCGATAATTAGTGTTGTTTCTTTTAAAAATGATACCAACGTATTTACACTGCAATATCTTTAATTTACTAAATGAGATTATGATGAGTGATAGGTCCTACCTATAGCTTTTTCATGGTCATTAGATGTTTTTTCCACCATCAACGTCATCATCATTATGTATGTTATATGTATCCCAGTGATAGATCGTTTTTGACAGCTTCTATTTTTTTTCATTTTTATCGAAATCAGGGCTTCCGAATCCGAACTGTATATATATCTGAGCAATATATTTGAGTGATTGCACTCCCCGTTACACTTTCGCCATGCCCTAACTTCTGTTTGGCTTCACACACATATTAGCCGTTCAGGTTTTAAATATATTTTACCCCATTAATGCCTATATTTTCAAAATAAAACCGGCTAAAAAAATTTTTTTTAGAAAAATAACGCACTAGAACATTGCATTGACAAAAAAAACAAAACGAATAAAAAAAATATACCAGCATAAATTACAAAGCCGCTCGAATTATCTTGAGTGTGCACAGTTGTCTGTTTAAATAGCTCGACTTACCCCGAGCGCACTAGTTAAGGGGTTAACTCGTGAATTCCGGATCCGCTCTAAATCAAACGGAACTGCAATAGTCGTTAATATAACTAAACAGCGACTAACATCATTAGAATCTATACATTCTAAATTTAATACTGGATCTTCCAATATGTCAAGTTCTTATGGTGTATACAGCGTCATGCAATCCAGACAGAATTAATGCTTAGAACTCATATTTTACTCATCATTAAATAAGAAATATATTGTCACCGGTGTAATAACAACAGCACATTTCCTATATGGCAGTTTTATGGAAAGTCCTTTATAGATTTTTAATTTTTCAACCTTTAATAACTATAAACGTGTAAATCACACATCTATAGGTAGTACTTACATTTGTTTCTTAATTCATTGACCACAACTCGATATCACTATAAAATTGCTATACTGTTAATAAAAATAAAAGGGCTTTACTATGCAATAAAACATAGTAAATTATTTATTCAATTTTAAATAAGGTTTATTTATAGTATTTAGGACATTCTATTAGAAATTTTTGATATAACTATATCTTTTCTATATCTATAGCTTTTCGTGTGTTGATAAGTAGGAAATGTTTATTAGTTTGAGGTAAACCCTTTTTACCTTAGTACTCAAGACGTTTAACAAAGTTATAACAAAATAATTAAATAAATAACATACGGTGAAATGTAGCCACATCTTTTAACGTAATCATGATAAATTCATAAGTTTCATTCCGTAACATTCCAAGTATTCCATTTGTCATTGAAAACGTTAAGATATCGCTTGGAAGTACTATCACAAGCCTGATAACATATCTAGACGAATCTGATGAATTTGTTATTTAATCAATGAGACGGATGTCTTATTTGTACGTAAAAACAATCTTAGCTAAATAACGTTGCTGAAAAATAAATAACAGAGTTGTTTCTGTACCCGCATAAAACTTTCAGGAGATTTGTACTCAAGTATTATTACCTTTTTTTTAAAGGTTGGGTAATATTACAACTTATATATTAGTTTGCCGAAATAAGTTTGTGAAAAGCCAATATAAATATCTTGATAATAATAAAACGTGTTATATTACGTATGATAACAATCATTATTCATAAATCAATATAATTTACAATAAAAGTTTGTATACTCATCATGTCGCATAGAGAATCAGCCATAGAATATTTTGTTTCCCGAAAAAAAAAAAATGTGGGTAGGGGGACCTACATACCGGCACGTACGCAACGATGAGGTCAAAGCACTTATTTAATATGGGGCTTCTATCTCGAGACCAATTAATGTTACTGTTTTTAAGATTTGAATACAGAATAGCTAGAGTCGGCCTTTCTATTTATCAATAAGATTTTGAATATGAACATGTTTTGTTTGTACGATTATGGACAATTACTGACGTCCCTTAATCTAGCCTTGTTGTGATTTAAATTAATCTTATTGTGTTAATGTTGCTAGTAGCGAAAATTAAATATATTTATTGTCGAAATGTAAATTGATTTTAGTTTTGGTCAGAGTAGTTTTCGTAATTTTTTATTGCTTTATTCGGAAGTAGTAGTAACTTATTTCTATTTTTTGAATTAATGTTGACTTTTACAGCTTAAAAAAGTTACATCAATGTATAATTGTTCAAAAATTATTGGTGAATAAAAATTTTAAAATAAATCATTACCTCATATCGATGTAACACGTTGTCTGAAAAATTAAATGCTCTTGAAATAAAATAATGTGTTTTAATATTATTTGCGTTTCTGTCCTATTGTTTAAGAAATTTTAAAAAAATATTGTTTCAATAAACTCAATCCAGTTTTACGTATATTTTTTAGAAGTTAAAATCGATAAACCAATTGCAACGTCTTCAAGACCATGGATTAAACGAGTCGTTATTGTCTATGCTACTTATGGCTGCAGTAGATCCCATAATTGCCGCCGACTAGAGCATCTTAAAAAAAAGAACAAACAAAAAGATCCCATTGTTCTGTGGATTTGTTAGGTAATGGAGAAACCCCCGACGGCGAAATCCTTTTAACGGTGTCCATTTGTGAAGCCACAGGCAGGTAATGTAGGCGTCTAGCGATATGTACATTAAAGGATCTCTATTTACTCACGTTCCATGTGTTCATGGCTTTGTTTCCATTCTCCTGTACCAGCTGGGTTTGTTTTTGTCGTTAGATGTTGTTAGTAGCCGTTCGGTAAACACCGTGCGCGCTATAACCAAATAGCTTTAGGTCCTCTGTTTATTTCTAGTAACAGTTTTTTTTGTATACATTTTGTTATCATCGCAAGATTAACAAAAGTAGTAATACGTTGGTTCTTTCAAAGAAAAATAGCATTTTAGTAATATTTTAACTGTTTAATGCAACCATTACATGCCTTTCGTTTGCATTTCGCATCAAATTACTGTTTATCAGTGTTATCTTAAATGGAGAAGACCATAACGTTTTTTTTTATAAAGGGTCACAGTACTTAGTTTTTTCTTTCCAAATCCGAGTTATTACACAAGGTCATAGGCCTGATAAAAGTATTATCAATACAGTGCCCTATTGTTTTTACAGTGAATAGAATTTTTTTCTATCGGCAATGGGCTATCACTTGACCTCAATTGACACATGACCTTAAGTGATGATGGGGCATAGTTGAAGATGCGTGCTCATCCAGAATACTCTTGTTAATATATGTGATTGCTGGAACATAATATTGCCGTTACGCCGGCAGATTTATTAAGGGCGGTTGCTAGCCAGGCTAGTTAGAAAAACCTACCCTGCTAACGTCCAGACTACCATTACTCATGTGGCCCTGCAATGCAGGATGCAAAAACGATACAGGGCATGAATAAGGTGTAAAAGTAAGTTCACACAAATGATAATAACGACTGACAACACAAATACATAGCAGTAATCGATGGTTGTTAAGTTTTAAAATAGACAACAAAAGATTTGCACATAGAAACAATAGTGCAACGAAATATCTACTTACGTACCGAAGCAATAACTCTTTGATTGTTTCCTAGAAACAGTTGAACGTCGAGTTAGCGTGTGAATGAGAAAGTACGGCGACAATGTACTTTCGCCGTGCATTCGTATGCATATGGCAAGCTAATTTATGCTTCCCCAAGCATCAATGTTGCTAATACCTTTTCAATGGTCCGAGCCTTTAGACTATCGTCATACGTGACAGTGAAGAACTTACCTTCAATCAATGACCCTTAAATAGGAAACGATTGCAACATACGTGGAGTATGCGTTATTGAGTTGATTAATATTTTCATCTTAAGTTCTGTTATCAAAACTTTTAGATAAAATAGTTCACCGAAATAATAATTGGATGGTTGTAGGGTTATTAGAACCCGCTTGGTTAGCTATCACCGTGAATGTCAATCTGCCGTAATAACGGCATTTCTATGTTCCGGCAATCATACATGTGTGAGAGCATTCTAGAAGAGCACTTTTCACCATTTACTACTATATTTTAACTTATTTCATCTCTTAAATCAATTCAGTTAAAAAGATAGCCCATTTCCTTTAAAAATTATCTTTAATTATTTCTATTGAATAACCCATTATTCTTATATATCCATCGCTAAATAATTTAAGTTGCAACATAACTATTTAAAATCATCTATCGATAGTTTTTTAATTAGCTGTAAAGTAAGATATCGTTGCGTAAACGATGAACAAAAAAAAAGAAACAATTATTAAATTATTAAAACAATATTAACGCTTGGATAATTATAATTGTGTACAATTTTCTAAATTACGGCTATGATTGCGTCTTAAAAGTACATATTTCGACACTCGCGCTACTCAAACTCGAACGTGATCCGAGTATGTGCAAATGAACTTGCACAACAATGTCCGGGCAACCGTAAAAAAAACCACAATCTTTCTTAAAACATAATATGATTGCAACACGTCCTATATTCAGTCAGTGTGAATAGAGCTGTCGGATGTCACGTATTTGTAAGGGCTTGCTCAAACCAATCAATAAGGAATGAGTGCTTATTTATTTACGATTGATATAATTTATATTTATAGATTAAATTTTCCGGTTATTAATGTTGCATTAAAGTTAATTTATTATTAATTATTAACAATGCAGTCTTTTGTAATATACTAATGCAAAGCGAAATGCGTTTAAGTTACATATTGCACACGCAATATGGCGTTCGTAACGAATGAATAGGTTATCGGTACCTTTACTTTTCACCATAAATTGCTGATGTGTATAGTATTAAAAGTAAAAAAGTTTATATATTGGTTTTTATCCATTTAACTTTGCATTACGTTTGTTAAACTGTAAAATAGTTTTTAATGTAAACTTTTGTTGATCTATCAAAACACAGCTAAAATCATTTTTATTATTATTTGTACTTTTTTATATGCTATAAATTTTCTGTACCATAACCATGCTCCTTATCGGGTGTATCGTTATGCAACTATTCGGGCCACAATATTAACGAACAACCTCGCAAGAGTTCGCGGCACTCGTGCCATTAACGCGTGCGTTTTATAAATTATGTATATCGGAATAGAGTAACGGATGTTCAATCGTAATGCATTTGTTTAAATCGGTACAGTCGTTAAACTAATAGCCAGTTTCGATATGAAGCTAAAGTAAACAAAATTTATGTTGATGGAAAATCTCGTCTTGAAAAACCCACTAGCATAACGGAAAAGTGCTCCTAAATATCTCGTGAGATAGGTGGTGAGTTACATAATCTAAATTTACAAAGAATTTTAATTAAATCTATTCTCTAAATACAAAAAAAAATATTCCTCTTAACAAATGTTATAAGTATATTAATTCACTTATATCTGTGGAAACGTAGTTGTGTGAGATAGGATATTTTATCACAATATCACATCTGTATTATATAGTCATATTCGTATTGTTTTATAGTCTAATCTAGTCATATGTCGTTAGTTTCATAGAAGATATATAACCAGCTAAAAAGGCTCAACTCTATCTTGTTAATTCATGACATACATATTCGTGTACTGAAAACAAATTATTCTGACGTGTTAAGTCATATTCTTAATAACAGACCCCTATAATGTTTTGCAGTTGTTAATGATAAGTCCCCTATTTTAGAAATTATTTAAAAATTAAAAAACATTCAAATCGCCGCCGTAAAAATATGGTGTAATAACTCAAAATATTATACAATATATTTTACGTTAGTAGTTATGTTATTAAATAAGTGACTTCATCGTTCACTCCACTTTTTTTTTTCCGAAGTGATTTTGAGATAGCATAAGGTGTAAAGTTGGTAGTTCTATTGAATGGAATTCAATTAAAATGCAGGTGATATTTTGTTTTAAACGAAATTCGTGTTTCTGGCACATGCTCAAAAGAATCTTGTTCTATGTTTTTCCATTAATGATTGTCCTTAAGTGGCCACGTATATTCATCATACTAATCGACATGCAGTAGTTAATTACAATATTTTTTTACTATACCAGGTGACATAAATGTTCAAACTCGTCCGGTACAAACCTAATATAGGTAAACGGCCAGCTGTATCGTGGCAGCTGCCCCGACGCTTTGTGCCGATGCCTTCTACGAAAAATTAAAAAAAAAAAACCGTCGAGCACGAACGATTACCTTTTAGAAAAGGTGGCCGGTGCCCTCGGGATCTACCTTCTCGTTTTTTATACGCTGTTCTAGCACCATTATCGGTTCGTTTGATTCAGGACACGGTTAAAAAAATATATATATATGAGATACATAACGTGTTTAGGTAGAGAAGAGAGAGAAGTTGTTTTAGATACCTTCTAAATTAAAACACGTCTGCCTATATTAGATTTTTTTTAACATGGTAAATATTAAGAATTTAAAT
This sequence comes from Pharmacophagus antenor, assembly GCA_018245475.1. NCBI lineage: Eukaryota > Metazoa > Arthropoda > Insecta > Lepidoptera > Papilionidae > Pharmacophagus > Pharmacophagus antenor. The sequence continues at coordinate 12,555 of DWQX01004369.1, forward strand.
TGTTTATATTTATTTTTGTTTCGTAAGTAACGTTTTATATATTTTAGAATCATGTATGTATTATTTAACTTGATTTATTACTTATACTTGAATATGGTAATTTAATAAATACGATAAGTATGTATATATTATTATGATATAAAATAATAATATATTCAATTAGATAATTTACCATTTAAATATTTATCCTGTGGATACCCTACTTGTATTGAAAGTGGCGTTCGAAATTTGTTATATATATTTATAGTTGAACACATATATCACGGCCATAATATTTCACAATGCATTCGGTTATTAAACTTGGATGATTTATTTTTGTTGACACGGCGAATGCAATAATGATTAATTGTTACAAAATTATATTTATTCATTAAAACATTGTGTAAATTACTTAAAATAAAATTAGTTATTCTCATTTCATTACATTCTTTACAATTTCTATTTGTTAGAAGAATGCGATATATATGTTGAATTGGAAATCAAATATCTTGTATTACACGTTAAATAGTGTCAATAGATTATAGAACCCGAAAAATAGTTTAAATATTTTTTGCTTAAAAGTATTGTCGTAACAAAAGATTTTGAAAGATTTTTGTGAGGGCCAGAACATTCTGGGCGAGCATACTTCTCTACTTACTCCCCAATATAATTTCACTATCACTATTATCACTTACTTCACAACAATTCGAGGTCAAGCGTTAGCCAGGAAGAAAAAAAGTTTGTCATTAATGTTTGTAAATTATAATAATAATATTAAGTTAATAGATACTGAAGTGTTTCAACTGTCTATGGGGGACGGTGATCACTACCTTACACATGACTTTTATGCTTATTATTTACAGAAAAAATTACAACCGCAGTGCGTGTTTCCGCCGCAAATGTATAGTATATTGTAACTTCATTTAAAAAAAAATTAGACATGTATTTTGAGTCTCCTTCTTTGGATCTTCACAGGTTGGCGATTTCGATCCTCTAAACAGCCGCCGTAAATAATAAACATTTGTTTTTTATACTACTGGAACATTTTAAGCCATGATGTTTCTTCTTCTTGGCTTACGTTGGATTATTAGTTGCAAAAATTTTATTTATAGATGTACAATTCTCTGTAGACAATTTAAATTCATAATAAATGTACAATAATTTCGTAGCATTTTAATGATCTGTTTAAAATGTTCATTTACGAAATAATGAACAAAATTAAACTTTTGTTTAATTGCCAGAAAGACAGCGATGTGGCTGTTTCCAAGGCGCTAAATATTACAGTGGTTTTAGAGGAGTTTTGCATAACAACGAGCGAACTCGGTATATGAAATAATACGAGTCGACAGTCAACATCGCTCACAATTGTCGTAGCAGAGTGTTATGGGATGTTATTATCAGTGCAGTGTGTATTTAGTGTCTAAAATGGCGTGAATATTGAACAGACGGTTGATTCTATTGTGGTGTTTGTACTCCTGTTTGTAAGCTGAATAATAGCGATGGTTAGGGTTGCCAGTTATATAAAACTGTATGTACAATTTTTTTTATTTCATATATTAATTTAAATTACATCTGTTCATTTTTTTCTCAAATAAGCATTTATATTTTTCTTGCTTGACCTGTAAATAAATAGCAGTGTTCAATAAGGAATAATGACCAATAGTAACTTTATCTGTATGTCTCCCAACCCGTCTTTATATGGTGGAATGCGGCAATGATGTAATGTAAACTAAACTCTATGAATGCTGTGTTGCATGTGAACAAAAATACACATATCTACATACGTTAAAACTGATTTCGGCGGTAATGGGCGTTTGTTTAGGATAGCAAGTAGGTTAGTCAACCGTTTTGTAAGAATTCCAAAATTATACTTGTTAGTGAAAACACAGGATATTTTTGATTCTGAAGATTAAACAGGATATTTTATAAATTTTAAAAGCTTGTCCACTTTGGGCACGCAGTGGGTAAGGTCTCAAATACTTCTATAGTGTGAAATTAATGTTTAATAAAAGAAAATTGAAACAAACAGTAAATGGAGACTTAAAAAAAAGTGCATTAGATTTTTACAGGCATAGTAATTTATTGTCTTCTTGTGTCATTTCATGATATAGAACAATAATTACAAACGTTATTCAATTTGATCTTAATAAACTGTTACGCGTGCTTTCTTTGGGAGAAAGTGGGATTCTTTGAGGCCATATTCAGACAAAATGCGATTATAATGCCGTCTACACATGAGAGAGACAAGAACCGCAAATAAATTATACTGTAGTACCGTTAATTTAAAACATAAAATCCGACTTTATCACTGTATATATTAATTTATAGGGCAGGTACAGATTATATGTGGCTTGTCTTGGTCAAGGTTTTTTAAAATTGTATGCGTTAAAAAAACGATTTTACTCAAACGTCAAAAAAATTTATATTTTGACAGGCGTATTCCCATTTATGTTATTATGCGATTCAGTCGTAACTATAGAATTACAAAATTTTTCCATACATGTATAATTTTTTTCTCACGGGTCTATCTAGTTAAACATTCAAATAATTCAACTATCCTATTGCACAATAAAAAGATTTCATCGCCGCCTGTCAGTTATCCGGTTACCTTAGCACGCATGTGTGCATCTGATGCATTAGTTATTAAATAATATATATATATATA